>WAAF01018296.1:254849-305607 GCA_013400475.1 Tricholaema leucomelas
CCCCTCACCAGCTTCATTGCCCTTCTCTGGACACCTTCCAGCACCTCAACATCTCTCTTGAGTTGAGGAGCCCAGAACTGGACACAGTACTCAAGGTGTGGCCTGACCAGTGTTGAGTACAGGGGAAGAAGAACCTCCCTCCTCCTGCTGGCCACACTGTTCCTGATACAGGCCAGGATGCCACTGGCCCTCTTGGCCACCTGGCCACACTGCTGGCTCATCTTCAGCTGCTATCCACCAGTACCCCCAGGTCCCTTTCCTCCTGGCTGCTCTCAGCCACTCTGTCCCCAGCCTGTAGCATTGCTTGGGGTTGTTGTGGCCAAAGTGCAGAACCCTGCCCTTGGCCTTGTTCAGTCTCATCCCATTGGCCTCTGCCCACCCATCCAGCCTGGCCAGGTCCCTCTGCAGGGCTCTTCCTCGCACTCTTGCTTCCCCCACCAGCATAAGGGTGGGGCAAGCCAGGCCATCGAATGGGCCTATGAGCCTTCCAGGACAGTCACTAATAAAGGAAAGCACCCAAACCCCCTGGCATAATTTTGTGACTAACCCAGAGCTCAGTGTTGATGATGGATTTGTGCTTCCCCTGGGGTCAGGAGATGATTATTTGCATCAATCCCATTCCCCCCCCACTGTTTCCTGCTTTCACATCTGGGCTCATTTTGTTCGGCAAACAACACAGCCCCTGGGTCTGAGTCTCGTTTGTCAGAGGACATTTTGTAGCTGCTGAGTCCATTTTCCAGGAGCAGCACTGCAGCTCTCCGTTTTCCATAGGGATCCCAGGCTGCTGTTACAGTGGGAGCTGTGCTCAGGAATCTCCTTTTCCTCACCCGGAGGTTGCCAGGCAACAGCACTGCCGAAGGCTGCTGGCTGCCGGCACAGCTCCGGGTGGTCTCGGCAAGAGGAATTCCTTCTCCTTTGTCTGCCGGGAGGAAGGCAGAGATCAGCTGTGAAGCCCTGACAGAAGTCACAACGAGGCACAACTGCTGTCAGAGCCCTTCGCTCAGGCTGCTCTGCCTTTGCTCCACAGCAAGGATACTGCACTCAGGCTGCGCTGCCTTTACTCCACAGCAAAGGGACTTCCCTTCACTCAGGCTGCTCTGCCTTTGCTCCACAGCAAAGGTACTTCCCACTGCTAAGGCAAATGCACCTCCAGTGTCTGAGCAGAAAGTGGATTTGAGCTTTGGCTGCTTTGCCCAGCCTGAGTCCTCTGCGTGCTTTGGCTGCCTGGGGTGAGGAAGAGAAGCAGCAGGTCTGGGTTAGGCTGTGGGAACGAAGGCAGCTAAGTGCTGCTTGGCTGTTCAGAAGGGCACAGGAAAGGTGGGGCAAAGCCAGGCTCTGGCACTGGCTGCCACTCAGGCTCCCTCACCCTGAAAGCTCTGTGGGGCACAAACCCAGAACTGACCCCAGAGGCTACCTGAGCTGCCCCTTTGCCAAGAGCAAGACCTGGCACCAGCGTGGCTCTCACCCTTACCTTCCCCAGCCTCTTCTTTTCTTCACACCTCCCATTGTTTTTCATAACCCTTTTCCCTCTTCCCAACATTCTTCTTCCCAGCCTTTTTCCTTCCTAGCTTCTTGTTTTTCTTCCCAATCCTTTTTTTACTTCCCAATCTCCTTTTTCTCTTCCCAACCTCTTCTTCTTCCCAACCTCTTTTATTCTTCCCAACCTCTTTTTTTCCTTCCCAACCTCCTTTTCCACATGGATGCCAACCCAGCATTCCCTTTTTCCTTCTTCTGCTCCTTGCAGATGCCTTCTTGCAACATATAGTCTGAACTTGTGCCAGGAGAGGGTTAGGTTGGAGAGGGGGAAAAATGTCTTTGCTTCGGAAGTGGTGAGGAACTGGCACAGGCTGCCCAGGGAGGTGGTGGAGTGCCCATGCCTGGAGGTGTTCCAGAACCCTGTGACCATGGCTCTTGGGTTTGGTGGCCGTGGTGATGCTAGGCTGATGCTGGAGTAGATGATCCCAGAGGGCTTCTCCAGCTGAAGCAAGTCCCTGGTTCTGTGCTGCAGGACACAGCACTGAGAGACAAGCCGAGGCTGCAGCTCGTGGGATCCATGTTTTAGTAGACAAAAGAGAACACTTTCAGCTGAGAAGTTTTGTCCTGTGCACTGGGAGCAGCATCCCAGAATAGCAGCTCTGTTTGTGGGGCTGTAGGGCCTTGGGTTTTTTCCAAGGGTACCTTGCAGCCTGCAGCCTGCTTTTGATTGCTGCTTTCTGGCTTCATAGCTTTAGGCTGCCGTGGGAGTATTGTGATATTTTTGTCAGGAGATGATTTACAAGAGGAGATATTAATGTACAGCTAACACTGGGCAATGTGGTGTGCTGAGGGGCTAAGTATAGTGTTTGGAGTAAAATATGCTGAAATGTGTGAATAGTGGAGAGAGCTTCAGCAAGCAGAGCACTCCCTGGATTGGAACAAGTCAGACACCTCAGCAAAGAGCCTTGGGAAGTCCTGCACAAAAATCTTCTTCCCTACTTTAGTTCCATAAGAACTGAAATGCTTTGCAGAGCCACAGACTGCACTGCCTTGGAAGGGACTCTCCCAGGGCATCTTGTGCAGCTCCTGCAGTCACAGGGACACCTCCATCTGGAGCAGGCTGCACAGGGACACATCCAGGATGACCTTCAATGTCTCCAGGGATGAGCTTCAACCCCCCCACCCCGGGCAGCCTGTGCCAGTCTCTATCCACCCTCACTGCGCACAACTCCCTCCTGATGCCCAACCCAGCTCTGCCCTGCTCCGGTTCCAAACCACTGCCCTCAGCCTGTCCCCACAGCCCCTTCTGAGCAGTCCGTCCCCAGCCTGCCTGCAGCTCCCCTGCAGACACTGAAATGCAGCTCCGAGGTCTGCCTGCAGCCTTCTCTTCCCCAGGCTGAGCAGCTGCCTGCTGCCCGCAGAGGTTATTGGCCGTTGCCTTTTCTGCAAAGCTGAATGTTTCCTTCTCCAAAAGAGCATCTCAGAGGTTTGTAACTAACAGGTTTGAGTGGCAGGAGAAGTTTAAAATAAGCTTATTTGCCCTCTGAATGTTTTAATCTGAGCGAGGCAGTGCAGAGAGTTCTCTGCCGAGTCCTATGAGAAGTGTAGAATGGAGCAGGCAAATTCTGCTTTATTGAACCTTCCAGAAGAGAAAAACCCAAACAGAGTTCTCCTTTCTCATGAAGTTCATTTTCAGCATCTCAGGAGCAAGGAGTCATTGCAAATTACCTGCAAAAAGATTAACTTGGCAGAGGCATCAGGGGAGTAAAGCAGGAAATGGAGGCACAGTGAGAGTGAGGGGAATTACAGGGGAAATAATTGAAGCGTTTTCAGGAATGTAGGAGATTATCTCTAACACAGCACTTGATAGCAGAGAGGGAAAGGCAGCAGCTGGAAACAGGAGCCAGAGGAGGATCATAAGCAAAAAGGTAAATAAAAATGTGATAAGCAAAACCATGATGAATGAAAAGATGATAAATAATAATGGGATGGATAAAAAGATGATGAATAATAATGTGACAGATAAAATGTGATGGATAATGAGATGATGGATCAAAGGATGAGGAATAAAAGTACTATAAATAACAATATCACAGAAGCACAGACTCGAGCAGGTTGGCGGAGAGCTCCAAGCTCAGCCAGCCCAGCCTAGCACCCAGCCCTGCCCAACCAACCAGACCATGGCACTAAGTGCCCCAGCCAGGCTTGGCTTCAACACCTCCAGCCATGGGCACTCCACCACCTCCCTGGGCAGCCCATTCCAATGCCAATCACTCTCTCTGCCAGCAACTTCCTCCTCACATCCAGCCTGAGCCTGCCCTGCCACAGCTTGAGGCTGTGTCCCCTTGTTCTGTCCCTGGCTTCCTGGCAGCAGAGCCCAACCCCACCTGGCTACAGCCTCCCTTTAGGCAGCTGCAGACAGCAATGAGCTCTGCCCTGAGCCTCCTCTGCTGCAGGCTGCACACCCCCAGCTCCCTCAGCCTCTCCTCACAGGGCTGTGCTCCAGGCCCCTCCCCAGCCTTGCTGCCCTGCTCTCAACACCTTCCAGCACCTCAACATCTCTCTGCAATGGAGGAGCCCAGAACTGGACACAGCACTCAAGCTGTGGCCTGGGAAGTGCTGAGCACAGGGGCAGAAGAACCTCACTTGTCCTGCTGCCCACACTGCTCCTGAGCCAGCCCAGGATGCCATTGGCTCTGCTGCCCACCTGGGCGCTCTGCTGCCTCCTCTTCAGCTCCTCTCTCCCAGCACCCCCAGCTCCCTCTCTGCTTGGCTGCTCTCAGCCACTCTGTCCCCAGCCTGTAGTGCTGCTTGGTGTTGTTGTGGCCAAAGTGTAGAATGCTGCCCTTGACCTTGTTCAGTCTCCCTCCAGACAAATAAAAATGGGATGAATAAAGATGTGATGAGATGTGAGGAGAAAAGTGCTAAGCAGGAATCTGGCAAATAAAAAAAAGGCTTTTGCATCTGGTGAGATAAAACAAACATTTTGCAGTGCCTTGGTGCCACAGGTGACTTGCCAGAGTAAATGGTAGCTTTCTGTGGGGGCCTTTCCATGGCTGCATGAAATGAAGTTTCTCTCCTGATCCATGGCAGTTCGAAGGGCAGGGCAGTTCAGCTGCCTTCGTGAGATCTCTTCTCATGAAGCATGGCAAAATCCAATTTGCCAGCAAAATCCATTTGCATTCAAACCAGAGTGCAGCCTGCACACCGTGTGCCACGGTGCTGAGCTCAGAGCAGAGACCTCTGCCCTCCAGCCCTGTCCCCCACCCTGGCTGTTTCCAGCCCTGTTCAGCAGAAATCGCCCTCGGCGCCAGCGCCGCAGGAGTGTCCCAGGTGCTGCCCTTTCACCCTGCTGAGCTCTGGGACAAGAGAAGGGGCTGGAGGCTGTTGGACACCTTTGCCTGGTTCTGGATTGAGGCTGGGTGAGGGCAGGTTGAGCTAGAGGTGGGGAAGAAATTCTTGAGAGTGGGGAGGTGCTGGCAGAGGTTGCCCAGGGAGGTTGTGGAGCACAAAAGCAACGAATGTGATTGAAGATGGAAGATCACATTTGGTGCTTCTGTGCTCCACAGCCTCCCTGGAGGTGTCCAAGGCCAGGCTGGATGAGGCCTTGAGCTGGTGGGAGGTGTCCCTGCTGTTGGAACTGGATGGTCTTTCAGCTCCCTTCCAACCCAAGCTGCTCTGAGGTTAAACCTGATGCATGGCTCTGGACAGCCAGGGACAAGCTGCAGTGCAGAATCCTCTGGAGCTAGAGCTGAGAGCAGACAGTGAGGCTGCAGCTGAGTGCTGTGCAGTGCCCCCAGTGTGCCTCAGCAGCTGCTGGGCTGCTGGCCTGGGAGCAGCAGGGTGCAGAGCACTTACCTGTCTCTCACAAAGAGGTGTGCAGTGGAGAGAGGTGCATCCACCTGGGCTCAGAAGGTGGGAGAAAAAGGGATTTGCTTGGTTGTGTTTCCTCTGCAGGGGCTGCCCTGAGCCCAGCCGTGGAGCAGCCAGCTGTAAAGACAATAAAGGAAGCACTTCATTACCCCTTCAGGCCAGGCTGGGCTGCATTTGGAAGGTTCCAGCCCAGACTGACAGCTCCTCAGCAGCTGATGTCAGAGGAAGAACCTTCAGTGACTGCTGTGCCAGGAGGCGATGTGCTGAGGTCCCATCCAGTGCTGCTCCCGTGAGTAGATGCTCTGCACTTGGGAGTTCCCAGCCTGCAGAGAGGCAGTGCAGGGCTCTTGGCAGGGGTCTGCAGCTCTGCCTTGTCTCGTGTATGTTGAACAACTCCGGGGCAGGCAGAGGCAGGGCACTGGGGGGGCTCTTCTCTAAGCTCTGTTTGCCATTTGTGCAAAGCTCCCTGTCGTGCCCAGAGCCCACTGCCACGGCAAGGTTGGCTCTGGCAGCTGAGCTCTCTGCTTCTGCAATCCTGTGTTTAAGCCAGAGGGGGAAAGCCAAGAAGCAATCTGAGAGTGTCCAATTGGGTCTACACAAAGCAGGAGTTTAGGTTAAAAGCTCTGAAAGGAGCTAAAGTCCTTCCTGACTTGACTGGGCTGGCTCTGGAAAGCCCTTAGCAAAGAGTGACTGGGCACAGCATGCCAGGTGGGCTCTCAGAGTGAAGGGGCAGAATCCTCTCTCACACACAGTCCTGGAGCAGCTTCCTCAGGAGAACAGAGCTGGGGCATCTTTAATTGCATGCTGAGATCAGTAGTGATGGAGTGTTAAAAGGGGCTCAGAAAGCAACAGTCCTTTCACACAGCTCTGAAGGTGCCTTGGAGACAAAGCCCACGGTCTGGCCATGTCTGCTCAGCAGTTGTTCTGTGTTAGGCAGCCTTGAATAGACAGAGTCCATGAGGATACCACCCAGTGATGCTCCTCTGCTGCTTGGCAGTGCCTGCTCAGGGAGGAAGAGGTCTGAGTGACAGCAGAGCTTCAGCACTGCCCAGCCTGGGGCAGCAGGGGCTCGGGAGAGGAGCCTGGGGCAGAGCTCTTTGCTCTCTGCAGCTCCCTGAAGGGAGGCTGCAGTCAGGTGGGGTTGGGCTCTGCTCTCTAGCAGCAGGTGATAGGAGAGGCAATGGCCTGAAACTGTGCCAGGGGAGGGTCAGGTTGGAGATGAGGGAAAATGTCTTTGCTGCAAGAGTGGTCAGGGACTGGCACAGGCTGCCCAGGGAGCTGGTGGAGTGCCCATGCCTGGAGGTGTGCAAGAGATAAATAGATGTGGCACCTGGGGACACAGTTTGGTGGCCGTGGTGGGGTAGGGTGGAAGGCTGGGTAGGGATAGGGTAGAAGGTTGCACTTGATCTCAGAGGGCTTCTCCAGACTTTATGGCTCTGTGTATCTGTGTCTGTGTCTTTGTGAGCATCTTTAACCAGCACCAGGGCTAGAAGCAATGGCCTCAGGTTGCACCAGGGGAGGTTCAGGTTGGACATCAGAAGAAATTCCTTCACTGAAAGGGTTCTCCAAGCCTGGCACAGGCTGCTCAGGGAGGTGGCTGAATCCCCATCCCTGGGGGCGTTTCCACGAGGCAGGGATGTGGTGCTGAAGGCCATGGTTTGGCCCCAGCCTTGGCAGAGATAGAGGCTGGTTGGTCTGGATGGTCTGAAAGGGCTTTTCCAGCTGGAATGGTTCTGTCATTCTATCACCCTCAGAGACCTCCACTGCAGTAGGCTATGGAAGCTCTGAGACCTCCTCCACTGCAGCAGGCTATGGAAACTCTGAGACCTCCTCCATGCCCAATTCATCTGCACTCACTCTAAATTCTTCCCAAGCGTTCACCTTATTTATAGCCTGACCCAGATTCTGGCGGTGCTCCTGAGCATGTTCCTGATCCAGGGCACAGAAACATCTTTGTAGAAGGAAGGCAAACAAAAATGACTGAAACAAAGCCAAAACCAGACCAGGAAGAAAGGAGGCACAGCAGAAGCTCCCAGAAATAACTGGTGTGAGCCAAAGCAGCACTTTGTGTCTGGAGAATGGCACAGGAAGGGGTTTGTTGGTAGCCTTGTGAGAAAAGCTTAGTGGCAGAAACCTTCATAGTAGGAAACTTGCTTGGGTTATAGAATAATCAGTCATAAATCCCAGCTTTATGGACACTGGAATCACAGAATGGGTTGGAAGGGAAAGATCACCCAGTGCCAACCTCCTGCCATGGGCAGGGACACCTCCCACCAGCACAGGGTGCTCAGGGTCTCATCCAGCCTGACCTGAAACACCTCCAGGGAGGTGGTGGAGCACAGAAGCACAGAAGGTGACCTTCTGTGCTCCACCACCTCCCTGGGCAACCTGTGCCAGTGTCTCACCACCCTTACCGCAAACAACTTCTTCCTCCTCTCCATCCTCAGCCTGCCCTCAGCTGTTTCTCAGCTCTGATAATGACGATTTGCTTTATTCCCTGGGGCAGTCCCGAGTGGGTGAATCCCACAGGGCCCCTGATGATGGTCCTGTGGTGGTTTGGAATCGTTTTCTTCCTTTTAATGAGTGACAGGTTAATAAAAGCTGCAGGGCAACAGATCAAAGCCGTGTTCTGGTCAGCTCTAAAGCTGCTGTCCTTAATGGCACAAACCAGAGCTGCAAGACAGAGACACCTCCCCAGCTGGCAGCTCTGGGTTTGTCTGTGCCACAGTTTTATTGCAGTGGAGCCAGGTGTAAAAAGTTGCTTTGATTTGATTCTTCTCACTTCATCCTTGCAAACCCAAAGCTGTTTGCTGGTGAGAAGAAAAGGCTGTCTGCTGGGGGGGGAAAAACATTCCTGTGCATCCTGACCAAGGGCTGGCATCTTTCCCCTCTCAGGCTGCTCTGAGGCTCACAGAACAGCTGCTTGTGGTGATCATAAACCCACATTTGTGAAGAGAAGCTGGGCAGGAGCCAGCAATGGGCACTGCCAGCCCAGAAGGCCAAAGCAGTGTGGTCAGAGATGGAGTGAGGGGATCCTGCCCACTCTGCTCTGCTCTGGGGAGTCGTCACCTGCAGGGCTGGGGCCAGCTCCAGAGCCCCCAGCAGAGAGACATGGAGCTGCTGGAGAGGGTCCAGAGGAGGCCACAAAGATGGGGCTGGAGCTGCTCTCCCTTGAAGACAGGCTGGGAGAATGTGAGCTGCTCAGCCTGGAGAAGAGAAGGCTGCAGGCAGACCATTTCAGTGTCTGCAGGGCAGCTGCAGGCAGGCTGGGGAGGGACTGCTCAGAAGGGGCTGTGGGAACAGGCTCAGGGCAGTGGTTTGCAACTGGAGCAGAGTTAAGTTGGGCATCAGGAGGGAGTTGTGCACAGTGAGGGTGGGGAGAGGCTGGCACAGACTGCCCAGGGAGGGGGTTGAGGCTCCATCCCTTAAGACATTGAAGGTCATCCTGGATGTGTCCCTGTGCAGCCTGCTCCAGCTGGAGGTGTCCCTGATGCCTGCGGGGGTTGGACCCTTGGAGGGTCCCTTCCAGCCCAGTGCAGCCTGTGAGGCTGTGACTGCAGAGAGGCCAGAAAGTTCCTTTGTGTTCCCTGATCTCCTGCCATAGCCCTCCCAAAGAAGGCAGAGAGCAGTGTGGGTACAGCCCAGTTCCCTGTGTGAGTGCTGCGTGCTGGCTGTGGGCGCAGCAGAGCTACAGTGGCAGAAATGGGCACTGAGCTAAACCACCCAGCACCTTCAGCTGCCAGCTGGGCATGGTGGCAAACCAGGCTGCCCATCCTGAGTGCTGCACTTAGTCCTGCAGTGTGCAGGTTTGCATCCAGCAAAGCCACAGGGGTTGGTGATGATAGCAGAAGGAAGAAATTCTTTCCAGGTTGAGGGTGGTGAGACACAGGCACAGGCTTCCCAGGGAGGTTGTGGAGCACAGAAGCACCCAATGTGATCTTTGATCTTTGATCACGTTGGGTGCTTCTGTGCTCCACAACCTCCCTGAAGGTGTTCAGGACCGGGCTGGATGAGTCCCTGAGCAACCTGTGCTGGTGGGAGCTGTCCCTGCCCATGGCAGGGGCCTGGCATTGGATGAGCTCTGGTGTCCCTTCCGGCCCAACCCCATTCTGTCACCCTGTGCCCAGTCCTTGCCTGACAAAGCTGATGTTTTTTTGTTCAGGAAGCAGCTCTGCTCATTAAAAATTCTGAGTTAGTTCTGCCTTGGTTTTCTTAATTTTCTTTTTAAAACATAAATTACCAACTCAGCTCTAATGTGTGTTTGACAGGAATAATTTGGAGGTAATTATACAGAGCCAAGCATTTAGGCTCAGGGGTAATTTGAATGCAGCTTCTTTCACCCTTCCTAATGATGTAGCTCTGGTGCTGTGCTCCTCAGTGAGCATCATCCTGCCACAGGAGCAGGCAGAGCTGGAGCTGCTCAGCAGGCAGGCAGGGAGAGATGGAGCTGCTCGCCAGGCAGGCAAGGAGGGAGCTGCTCAGCAGGCAGAGATGGAGCTGCTCAGCAGACAAGCAGGGAGGGAGCTGCTCAGCAGGCAGGGCAAAGAGAGATGGAGCTGCTTGGCAGGCAGGGATGGAGCTGCTCGACAGGCAGGGCAGAGAGAGATGGAGCTGCTCAGCAGGCAGAGATGGAGCTGTTCAGCAGGCAGGGAGGGAGCTGCTCAGCAGGCAGAGATGGAGCTGCTCAGCAGGCAGGCAGGGATGGAGCTGCTCGGCACTCAGGCTGCAGGGTGAGGCCTGAAGCCACTGTGCAGGACCGGAACAGGGAGAAAAGCTCCCTGTGAATCCAGTGGCATTGCCAGCTGGCACCTGGGGCCCCCAGAGCAGGTCTGTGAGGTTCCTCTTGTTTCCTGTTACAAAACCACTGCTTGCAGAAGGAGCTGCACAGGCTGCAGAGGCAGTCTTGACACCTAATACGTAAGAGGAANGGCTGTGACTGCAGAGAGGCCAGAAAGTTCCTTTGTGTTCCCTGATCTCCTGCCATAGCCCTCCCAAAGAAGGCAGAGAGCAGTGTGGGTACAGCCCAGTTCCCTGTGTGAGTGCTGCGTGCTGGCTGTGGGCGCAGCAGAGCTACAGTGGCAGAAATGGGCACTGAGCTAAACCACCCAGCACCTTCAGCTGCCAGCTGGGCATGGTGGCAAACCAGGCTGCCCATCCTGAGTGCTGCACTTAGTCCTGCAGTGTGCAGGTTTGCATCCAGCAAAGCCACAGGGGTTGGTGATGATAGCAGAAGGAAGAAATTCTTTCCAGGTTGAGGGTGGTGAGACACAGGCACAGGCTTCCCAGGGAGGTTGTGGAGCACAGAAGCACCCAATGTGATCTTTGATCTTTGATCACGTTGGGTGCTTCTGTGCTCCACAACCTCCCTGAAGGTGTTCAGGACCGGGCTGGATGAGTCCCTGAGCAACCTGTGCTGGTGGGAGCTGTCCCTGCCCATGGCAGGGGCCTGGCATTGGATGAGCTCTGGTGTCCCTTCCGGCCCAACCCCATTCTGTCACCCTGTGCCCAGTCCTTGCCTGACAAAGCTGATGTTTTTTTGTTCAGGAAGCAGCTCTGCTCATTAAAAATTCTGAGTTAGTTCTGCCTTGGTTTTCTTAATTTTCTTTTTAAAACATAAATTACCAACTCAGCTCTAATGTGTGTTTGACAGGAATAATTTGGAGGTAATTATACAGAGCCAAGCATTTAGGCTCAGGGGTAATTTGAATGCAGCTTCTTTCACCCTTCCTAATGATGTAGCTCTGGTGCTGTGCTCCTCAGTGAGCATCATCCTGCCACAGGAGCAGGCAGAGCTGGAGCTGCTCAGCAGGCAGGCAGGGAGAGATGGAGCTGCTCGCCAGGCAGGCAAGGAGGGAGCTGCTCAGCAGGCAGAGATGGAGCTGCTCAGCAGACAAGCAGGGAGGGAGCTGCTCAGCAGGCAGGGCAAAGAGAGATGGAGCTGCTTGGCAGGCAGGGATGGAGCTGCTCGACAGGCAGGGCAGAGAGAGATGGAGCTGCTCAGCAGGCAGAGATGGAGCTGTTCAGCAGGCAGGGAGGGAGCTGCTCAGCAGGCAGAGATGGAGCTGCTCAGCAGGCAGGCAGGGATGGAGCTGCTCGGCACTCAGGCTGCAGGGTGAGGCCTGAAGCCACTGTGCAGGACCGGAACAGGGAGAAAAGCTCCCTGTGAATCCAGTGGCATTGCCAGCTGGCACCTGGGGCCCCCAGAGCAGGTCTGTGAGGTTCCTCTTGTTTCCTGTTACAAAACCACTGCTTGCAGAAGGAGCTGCACAGGCTGCAGAGGCAGTCTTGACACCTAATACGTAAGAGGAAGAATCCTTCAGGCACTGGAAGACTGCTCTGAGGTCTTTCTCCCTGCTTTCCAGCAGCCTGCCACTGATGATGATGATGAGGAGGAGGAGGAGGAAGGTCTGACTAATACAATGGCTGTTAATTCAGCTTCTGTGTCTCGTTGTAGAGTATCTAATTCCAAGGCTGCTCAAGGTTCTTATCCCAGTGCCCTTGTGTGGAGAGCAGGGAGGCAGGTGCCCCGTGTGGCTGTGCCCTGGGAAGCTCTCTGTGGCTAGCAGGGGCCAGCAGCTCTTTTAATTAGGGGAAAGGTTGATTAATCTGTCCTGAGCCTAAGTCGCTTCCCCTTGGGTGCAGGTCTGCAGCCTGCAAGTTCCTAGTGGGAGACCTCGGGTGGAAAAGAGCTTCAGCTCTGACTCACTCACTTAAATCACTTAGACTCTGCTTAGTTAGTCCTGTCTCAGGCTCACACAACTGTCAAGGCTGGAAGAGACCTCTGAGATCACCAACCACTGCTGCTGAGCTACTACCACCAAACAGGTCCCCAGCAGCACATCCAGAGCCTGAAATCCTTCCAGGGATGGGGACTGCACCACCTCTCTGGGCAGCCTGGGCCAGGCTCCAGGACCCTTGCTGGGAAGACATTTTCCTCTTGGTGCCTTGCTCTGGCAGGTGGCAAAGTCTGCAGCACTTATCTCTAAGAATGGAGCAAATTCTACTTTGTGCAGTTTGGTCTTCAGCCTTTGAGTCTTGGAGCTACTGGACAGAGGTTTTGGTGTGTGTTTCTGGAGCCTGGGAAGGAGCCTCACAAGGGAAAGGGCTGGAAGGCTGTGTGCTGCTGGATATCACTGTGAGCCCCCAAGGGCTATGGCACTGGAGTTCATGTGAAGGCAGAACAGTTGAGACACCAACCTCAGCTCAGCTTCTGCAGCCACAGAGCTCTGGGATCTCTGCAGCAGGCTGCACTCAGGTGGGATTGGGCTCTGCTCCCTAGGCTCAGGGGATGGGAGGAGATGAAATGGCCTGAAATCGAGAGGAGGAGCAATTTGTTTGCTGCAAGAGTGGTCAGGGACTGGCACAGGCTGCCCAGGGAGGTGGTGGAGTCCCCACGCCTGGAGGTGTCCCAGAACTGTGTAGCCATGGCCCTGGTGCAATGGTTTGGTGGCTATGGTGGTGCTGGGTTGCTGTCTGGACTGAGTGATCTCAGAGGGCTCCTCCAGCCCAAACACTTGTGTGATTCTATGATTCTATCATCTGCAGCCAAAGGAGAACTGAGAAGAACCTTTTCTGGCAGCAGTTTGTCCTGTTCAGGATTGGTGTCAGTGACCAGGCAGCAGCTTTCTGCTTGCCACAGGTCTGCTGGCAAGGGAGAGAGCCAAGAGCAGCAGCTCAGCTCCAGCTGCTCCATCACCCAGGTGCAAATCATTGCTGGTCAGAGCAGCTCCCAGCTGCATCCCTTTAGCTTTGAGTGGCTGCAGGAGCCCCAGGAGGAAGGAAGAGTGAGGAGCAGCAGCTGGGCTTGGCTGCTGAGCCAGACCTCCCCCGAGCTTTAGTGGCACAAACAACTTCTTTTTCGTGGTATATTACAGTCTAATGAGCTGAGCACTCTCCCAGGGGGGTTCTGTGAACACCTCTCCCAGGGGGCTTCTGTGTCAGACATCAAGCAGTGGAGCAGCATCCCCCGGGGCTGATGTTCTGCTGTCTTTGTTGGAACTCCCAGAGCCAGGTGGTCCTTCCAGGATGCAGGTAAGATGAAAACTTCTCTGCTTACATGAGCAAATTCCTGCCTGCTTCCTCTGCTAAGCAGTTCTCTGACCTACAGGAATGAAGAGAAACAGGGAAGGGTGAGGAGAAAATTATCTAAAGAGAAGAGAAAATGAAAAGAGGAAAAAGAATCTGCCCAGAGCAACAGGGGAAAACTGAAAGGGGAGGAAGGGAAGGATCTGTCCAGGGAAACAGTGGAAAAGTGAAAAGGGAGGAAAGAAATTACCTAAAGAGGCTCAGGGCAGAGCTCATTGCTGTCTGCAACTCCCTGAGGGAAAGCCTGTAGCCAGCTGGGGTTGGGCTCTGCTGCCAGGCAGCCAGGGACAGAGGAAGGGGACACAGCCTCAAGCTGTGCCAGGGCAGGTTCAGGCTGGATGTTAGGAGGAAGTTGTTGTCAGAGAGAGTGATTGGCATTGGAATGGGCTGCCCAGGGAGGAGGTGGAGCGCCCATGGCTGGAGGTGTTGAAGCCAAGCCTGGCTGGGACACTTAGTGCCATGGTCTGGGTGACTGGATAGGGCTGGGTGCTAGGTTGACACTTAGTGCCCTGGTCTGGCTGACTGGACAGGGCTGGGTGCTAGGTTGGGCTGGCTTGGCACGGAGGTCTCTTCCAGCCTGGTTGCTTCTATGATTCTAAGGCTGCTGCTGAACCTCTCTTTGCTTTTGCTTCCCTCAGGAGCTCTGTAGCTGGGGGGTTCCCAAAACCACAGCCTGTGTGGCAGTGTTCTCCCAGTGCCAGCAGCAGGCTCTGCTCTTGTGGGCAAAGGATTTCGAGTGGCTGCCAGAGTCCCATTACCCTGCCCAGCTCAGAAAGCTCGAAGCCAATGAGTGCTTTGCAGCTCCTGATCCATTTGATCCAGGTTTAGTCCGCAGCAGCCCTCCGGTAACTGACGGTGTGGTGGAGCCGTGAGAAATGCTGAGTGAGAGGCAGGGAGGAGTGAGGGAGGCAGGGGAGAAGGAATGGGGTAGGAGAGAAGGAAGGAGAGGAACTTTGTCTCTGCAGACAGGGTCAGGGCAAAGGTCCGTGTGTGCTGCCAGGAAAATGAGGCAGAACTGTGATCAGTTTGTGCTGCCACAGGGCGAGTGAGCCCCAGGAGCATTTCTGCTCTGTGTCCTGCTTACGCCTTCCAGCAGAGCTTTGGGCACCTTCCCAGGTAAAAGGTGTGCAGGTTGTGGTGTCAGTGCAGTGCCACAGGGTCACCTTCTGGGTCGCTGATGGGGACCCGGGGGAACTTGTGAAACGGTTGGACAAAGGAACAGCTGTTCATAAGTCCTGTAGGGCTGCTCAGTGCTGTGGCTCTGATCTCTTCTGCCTTTGTTTGCCCCACCTCTGGTGCTGGAAGCGTCCCCAAAGTGAGCAAGCCCTCAGTAGGCTCTGCCCTGGTCTCTGTGCACATCAGTGGCGCTGAGCTGTGGATCTGGGGGTCCAGAGAAGGGCAACGAAGCTGGGGAGGGGCAGCTGAGGGAGCTGGGGCCGGGGGGGGGGGGGGGGGGGGGGGGGGGGGGGGGGGGGGGGGGGGGGCGGGGAGGGCCTCCGCGGCCCGCGGGGGGGGGGGGGTTGGTGTGGAGAGGAGGAGGCTGAGGGAGACCTCATTGCTCTCTGCAGCTCCCTGAGAGGAGGCTGCTGCCCGGGGAGGCTGTGGATGCCCTCTCCCTGAAGGTGTTCAAGGCCAGGCTGGCTGAGGGCCAGAGCAGGCTGAGGGCCAAAGCAGCCTGGGCTGCTGGGAGATGTCCCTGCCCAGGGCAGGGGCTTGGCACTGGGTGGTCTTCAGGGTCCCTCCCAAGCCAACCCATTCTGTGATCAGGCTCCTGGCTACGCGGAAGGCAAGGCTCAGCCCGAGCCGTTTTGCATTCCTGTTTCGTGTGGGGCCATAGCCCCAGGATGTCACCTGGAATGTGTCATTAACGAAGCCCTTTGCTTAAGAGCGCTGCTGTGGGCTGGGAGATGCTGAGCAGCGTTAATGGCATTGATGCATCGGAGGTGTCAGCTGGCAGGGAGGAGCAGATCTCCCCCACAACGCTGCTGCGTTGACTGGGACTAAACGGAGGCAAAAAGGAAGGGGCAAAGCTGCTCTGAAAGGAGGAGAACAATAATTGTGCTGTGAAACGCATCGGGGATGAGATGATTCCACTCGCTCTGCCTCAGTGCGTGGCAGGAAATGGTTCAGGATAATGAAAGCTAATAAAATGAAGATCATCTCCTGTAACTTTGGTGAAATTTAGGGTAAATACAGGATATTGATACCTAAATATTTGAAAGAGACTAGCACAAGATTAAAACACAGCATTTTAAAGGCCTTTTCAAGTCCTTTTTTATTGCTGTGGGGGTTTTTATCATTAGAGTCTTAACTACTGCTAATAGAGTACTTGAGGCTTGAAAAAGAAGGGGGTTGGGTTGAAAGGCAGAGGCCAAACCTCTTCAGATAAGGTTCTTTAAGGTTCCTTTTATCCATGCTCTCTGCCGTGGTCTTCAGAAGGATAACATCATTCTGTTCTGCCCACTGCTGTGCAGGGCACACTGGAGCCTGCTGGAGCTGTGCCAGACATGAGCCGGATGGGCATAACGTGGCAAGGAGAGGAGGCTGCAGGGAGCTGGGACTGAGCTCTGCTCCCTAGGCTCAGGGGATAGGAGGAGAGGAAACGTCCCGAAATTGTGCCATGGGAGGGTCAGGTTGGAGAAGAGGAAAAATGTCTTTGCTGCAAGAGTGGCCAGGGACTGGCACAGGCTGCCCAGGGAGGTGGTGGAGTGCCCACGCCAGGAGGTGTTCATGAACGGTGTGGCCATGGCACCTGGGGGCATGGTTTGGTGGCCATGTGGTGCTGGGTTGCTGCTTGGACTGGGTGACTTGAGAGGGCTTTTCCGAGCCAGACAGTTGCATGGTGCACAGCCTAGGAGTCAGAGGCTGAGCTGACCTGGTTGCTGTTCAGCACAGAGGTGACCTCAGCAATCTCACTTGATCCTGGAGCCACTGATCTTGTGCAGGCTTTGAGAGAGGAATGCCACGGTCCAGGAGCTGCAGCACTCCTGGGGGGGTTGTCTGTGCATTTGGACTGAACTTCTGTGGCATACAGAAAGGGCCTGGAGCTGCTGGCGTGGGTCTGGAGGAGGCCACCAAGGTGATCGAGGCTGCAGAGCCTCCCCTGTGGGGACAGGCTGGGAGAGCTGGGGCTGTGCAGCCTGCAGAAGAGAAGGCTGCAGGGAGACTTCAGAGCAGCCTTCCAGTGCCTGAAGGGGCTGCAGGAGAGCTGGGGAGGGACACTGGACAAGGGCTGGGAGTGCCAGGATGAGGGACAATGGCTGTGAGCTGGGAGAGGAGGAAGAAATTCTTTCTAGTGAGTGTGGGCAGACACTGGCACAGGCTGCCCAGGGAGGCTGTGGCTGCCCCCTCCCTGGAGGTGTTCCAGGCCAGGCTGGATGAGCCTTGAGCAGCCTGTGCTGGTGGGAGGTGCCCCTGCCCATGGCAGGGGGCTGGCACTGGGTCAGCTTTGGGGACCCTCCCAACCCAAGCCGTTCCATGTTCTGTGACACAAAGGAAATGTCCTCAGCTGTGCAGTCAGGTTGGAGCTTTGTTTTCATCTGGCTGCAGTCAGCTCCTTTGCCATCCAAACCTGGATATAGTTTTCATCCCAGGCACAGGTGCCCACCCCTGGCCCTTGGTGCAGCACTGCTGCTTTTGCCCACAGAGCTTTCTGAGCTGACAGTGCTTCAGTGCACTAATTAAGGCTCCTGAATCCACCTTCACACTGGTTCCTGGGACAAGTGACAATTTCCTCTGACATGACAGGTGGGGAGGAGGCTGAGCCTTCGTGACTCTCTCCAGTTGTTTTTCTCCACAAGACAAAGGCAGGCAGCTGGGAGGAATCTGGCTTTGTCACTCATTCTTATTTGTCTGAAATGACAGATGTGAGAATCCAGAGAGCTCTGTGTGCAGGCTGCCTCTGGAACCGACTGGAATCAGATCCAGGCAGCATAGGATGGGGAGCTGTGCCCAGAGGCAGGCACCCCAGGCATGGCTTCCTCGGGCCAGAGTTCTCCTGAGCTCCAGCCAGCACCTCCGTGCTTTACAGAGACTGGCTCAGGGTGGAGGGAAGCTCAGAGCTCATCCCCTCCAGCCTCCTGCCATGCCCAGGGACACCTCTCAGCTACACTCAGCTGCTCAGGGCCTCACCCATCCTGGCCTGCAACACCCCCAGCAAGGAGGCAGCCACAGCCTCCCTGGGCAGTCTGGGACAGACTCTCAGCACCCTCACACTCAACAACTTCTGCCTCAGCTCCACTCTCAGCCTGCTCTGCCTCAGCTCCAAACCATTGCCCCTTGGCCTGCCTCAGACCCCCTCAGCACAGGTCCCTCTGCAGCCTTCCTGCAGGCTCCCTTCAGCTCTTGGCAGCAGCTGTGAGGTGCCCTGGAGCCTTCTCCTCTGCAGGCTGCACCCCCCCAGCTCCCTCAGCCTGTGCTCACAGCAGAGCTGCTCCAGCCCTGGCAGCATTGGAAAATAGAGTAGGAGACCTTTACAGAGGAGTTTAGGAATCATTTTCCTGAATCCCTGTCTGGGACAGAAGTTCCCAGCAGCGGATCCAGCCAGGCACACGCAGGGGTCTGGCACCTGCCCCTGCTTGCATCAGAGGGAGGGAGGCAGTTCCTCATGTCCCAGGGTTGATCTTTCCTAGGTTTGTTTATTACAAGCTCCCAGTCAGAGCTTTTGGACCACGATGCAGTTTCTGTTTCCCTAGCAGGCAGAAGGTTAAAAGCAGCAGTTCTGAAGGAACTTTTGTTGTTTCTCTGCCTTTTCAGAAGGGCCTGCGGGGATAGGACCTGGGGCAGTGGATTGAAACTAGAGCAGGGCAAGTTTGGGTTGGACATCAGGAGGAAGTTCTGCACAAATGAGAGTGAGGAGACACTGGCACAGGTTGCCCAGGGAGGCTGTGGATGTCCCCTGCCTGCAGGTGCTCAAGGTTGGGCTGGTTGGGACCTTGAGCAGCTAGTCCCATGGTCTGGTTGATTGGCCAGTGCTGGGTGCTGGGTTGGACTGGATGAGCTTGGAGGTCTCTTCCAACCTGCTTTGTTCTATTACCCAATAACTGAAATGAAAGGTTGAAGATCACCTGGTTCCATGGGCTGTGCCCATGGCAGGGGGCCTGGGACTAGATGACCTTCCACATCCCTTCTAACCTCTTCTCTCTGGAAGTGTTCAAGGCCAGGCTGGACAAGGCTTTAAGCAGCCTGGGCTGGTGGAGGTGTCCTTGCCCATGGAGCTGGGTGGTCTTTGAGGTCCCTTCCAAGCCAAAGCATTCCATGATGGAAGGTGCTGGCAGCTAGGAAGTTTGGGTGCTGCTCTCGGGCAGCAGGAGATCCTGGGCTGGTGCTGTGGGTGCTGTGTGGTTTTTTCTTCCCTTTTGTTTTTTGGGTTTTTTGGTGCCTTTCCTAACCTGTGGCTCCGAAGCAAGCAGCAGAGGGCATGCT
Source organism: Tricholaema leucomelas (assembly GCA_013400475.1). NCBI lineage: Eukaryota > Metazoa > Chordata > Aves > Piciformes > Lybiidae > Tricholaema lacrymosa > Tricholaema leucomelas. The sequence goes on from WAAF01018296.1 coordinate 273,708, forward strand.
GCTGGCAGGCAGCTGGCAGCCCAGGCTGAGCCGCAGCCACATTAGCTCAGCTAATGGGAGAGGGTTTCGCCCCTGCCAGCGCTGCCCGCGGCCGCAGCCCGGCTGAGGCGCTCTGCCATCTAGCTTCTGCCCAGCAAACAGGCTGGCAGCCTGCAGAGGAGAGCCGGCAGCAGAGGCTATTCCAACTTGGCCATCCCTCATCTCTCTCTCCAGCTGTTCTCCTCCGCCCCCGGTTGAGCCTCGGCGCCGTGTGCGCAGCGCAGCAGCAGCAGCTGCCGGCCCCCGGGAGCAACCTGCGCGCAGGGACCCCGAGAGCTGCCTCGTCCCGAGGGATGCTGGAATGGTGCTGAGCGGGGGGCACGGAAGGCTGCTCCGAGCGCCGGCTCCGCGGGCAGTACGGCAGAGGATGTCTCCAGCTGTGCCGATGGATCCCCGGCGCGGAGCAGGCTGTGGCTGAAGGTAGGCGCTCCCCGCACCGCTCGCCAGGCGGGGGCTGAGGGGGCAGCGATCCGGGGGCACTAGGCAGGATGGCAGCGGAGTGCTGGGCACGGCCTGAGCGATGGCACTCCGGTGCCGCAGGCTTGCAGGTGAAGCGGTGAGCCGCGGCCGGGGATGTGCTGTGTCAGCAATCCTACTCCCTCGGGCACAAACCGGCCCCAACCTGCCAGGCGAGCGGCAAATCCTTGTGCCGCAGAGCGCCCGGGCTGAGGCTGGCTGGGCAGGGCGTGCTGGGCTCTGCCAGTCACGGGCAGCGAAACAACTCCGACTTCCGATGGGCATCTCCTTGGAGAGAATTACTTTGCCAAACCTTGCCCGGTGCTGGTCTTGTTTGGGTTTTATTTTCCTGAGGCAATGAAGGGCAAAAAGGCTACTTCTGATGTGAAATTTATTTGCTGCCATCACTTTGCTAAACCTTCTCTAGGGTGGTTTGGGTTTGCTTTTTCTTCTCTGAGGCAACAAATAATGACCGGGAGGGGGAATTGGGGGAGATATTCCTGATTTGGACTCTGTTATAAGGAATTACTTTGCCACATATTTCCAATTCCAAACCCGAACTGTTGGAGGTGATTACCTTGCAGAGTCTTTGTGTTTCCCGAAGCGGTGGGTGAGGGTCCGAGGGCACACTGGTGGCTTTCCTCCTCCTAGCGGTGCTCTGCTAACTATTTCCCGGGGTTGGGCTTTTCCCCTCGAACAATGAAGGATCGCAGCAAATAACAAAGCCAGCAAAAATCCTACTTCTGATCTGACATTTAGCATCGCTCTGCAAAGCCTTCTCTGCTGTTACTGCTTTGGTTGGGTTTCCTGAAGCAATGATCAGTAAGCAGCCAGAAGAGGCTGTTGGTGAGTTTGGGTTGCTGTAGGGCAGCACCGATCCTGCAAAACCTCCTCCAAATCTGGGCGTGGGCACAACTGCCCCTGGGGTACTGCAACTGAGTTGTCGAGCTGGGATGTTTGGGTGCCTGCTCTGATGTTCCACCCTTTAGCACAGGCAGTTGGCACGTTACATTGTGCCAGTCTCTGGTTCAGGTGTGCAAAGGCAGTCAGGGTGCTGCCCTGTGACAGTCTCTGATGCCAGGCGTGCAAAGGCAGTCGAGGTGCTGCCCTGTGCCAGTCCCTGGTGTCAGCCTGTTGGTGGTGCAGCTGTTGCTGCCAGGCTCTGGGAGCTGCACAGTGAAGCCCTGGGTCATACTCCATAAGCAGGGTGAGGCACAAGCTCCAGAGAAGAGTTGTTAGCCTCTGGAGTGCCGAGTTTCAGTGGCAGGGGTGGCACCTGGCTGCTGCTCTGCCTTGCCCGGGGGCAGGCTGGCACAGCCCCGAGAGCTGGCAGGCACTTTTGAGGTGCTGCAGCCCTGCCAAGGGACTGCCACGTTCCAGCTGCAGGCCAGGTCTTGCTCCATTCAGCTGGCACCGTACCTGGCAGCGAGTCCTGAGGCTTGAGCACAGAGAGGCTACACAAGGGCTAAATCCTGGTGAAACCCAAACAGCCCAACCCCAGCCCTGCAGCTGCTCATCCAGCGACCTGTGCTGCTGCCCTGCAGCCAGCAGCGAATGCTGAACGAGCCTGGGCACGGCCTGCCAGGGGGTGCAGCAGGTAAACCCTGCTGGGTGCCTGGTGCCAAGTGCCAGGTGGTTGTCATCTCTGCTGAGCATGCTGCTGAGAGAGCGCAGCCAGGCAGCACCAGCAGCGGAGGGGCCAGAAGGAGGCTCTGGAAGCCCAGAGGGGTTAAGAGCTGGAGGCACTGGGGAGGGCTGCTGAGGTTTCTCTGCCCCTGGGCTCAGTCTGTTCAAGGCATTGCTACCAAACGCTGCAGGGTCTGCTTCTCCTGCCTGCATCCCTGGAAGGTTCCTTCCCTCTAGAGCCTTGGAAAGGCCGAGGGAGAAAGAAGGGAGCCTGATTGTGTCCTCTTTGCAGTGAACTCTGCCCAGGTGCTTCCTTTCCTGCAGACCTCAGGCAGACAGCAAGGCTCTTGCTGAACTCTCCCCAGGAGCTCCTGCCAGCAGCAGCTGTTCTCCAAAGCAGCCCTGCACACACTGAGCTTGGCCCAGGCTCTGCAGGGTCATGGAGTTGTGTGGGATGGAAAAGACCTCTGAGGTCATCGAGTCCGACACCACCACAGCCATTCAGCTGCTGGAGTGTACAGAGAAGGGCAGCAGAGCTGGAGAAGGGCCTGGAGAACAGGGCTGGGCAGGAGCAGCTGAGGGAGCTGGGGGTGTGCAGTGTGGAGCAGAGGATGCTGAGGGCAGAGCTCACTGCTCTCTGCAGCTCCCTCAGAGGAGGCTGCAGTGGGGTGGGGGTTGGGCTCTGCTCCCCAGGCTCAGGGGGTAGGAGAGGAAATGTCCTGAAATTGTGCCAGGGGAGGGTTAGGTTGGAGAGGAGGGAAAATGTCTTTGCTGACAGAGTGGTGAGAGACTGGCACAGGCTGCTCAGGGAGGTGGTGGAGTCCCCATGCCAGGAGGTGTTCCAGAACCCTGTGGCCATGGCACATGGGGCCATGGTTTGGTGGACATGGTGGTGCTGGGCTGCTGGTTGGCCTGGGTGGTCTCAGAGGCTTTCCCAACCCAACCCATTCCAGGGTTCCCTGGTCCTGTGGCACTGTTAATTAGCAGATAAGACAACAAAAAGACTCTCTTCCTGCAGATGCTTGACCCAGCTGCCTCCGGGCTGGTGCTGGAGCAGATGCTGGGTGGTTAATACTGCAGGAGTGCTCTGGGTCCTGTTGCTTTGTTACCTAAGCACTGTGGTGAGGGCACCACTTTGTGGTGTGCTGCCAGCCTGTGCTGACTTGCAATGGGAGCTGCCCACCCTGCTGTGATATCCTGTAATTTGCCATTAGGTAATTGCACAGGTCAGGAATGGGAAGCAAACATAACTTCATTCATGCTGCTCATTTAGACAGCTGGGAGAGGAGTTTATGTTGGCCAGAACATGGACATGCCCTAGAAGTACCCCCATAGAAATTGTTTAAGCAAGAGGAATCTTGGAGCTGATGAATATTTAGGCTGTTGTGTTGCTCCCAGCAGGAGGAGGACATGGAACTGCTGGAGAGGGTCCAGAGGAGGCCATTAAGATGATTGGGGTGTGGTAAACCTCTGCTATGGGGACAGGCTGGGAGTTGTGGTTGTCCAGCTTGGGGAAGGCTCCAGCAGAGCTCAGAGCTGCATTTTAGTGTCTGCAGGGCTGCAGGCAGGCTGGGGAGGGACTGCTCAGAAGGGGCTGTAAGGACAGGCTGAGGACAGTGGGTTTGGAACTGGAGCAGAGTTAGGTTGGGCATCAGGAGGGAGTTGTGCACAGTGAGGGTGGGCAGGGACTGGCACAGGCTGCCCAGGGAGGGGGCTGAGGACCCATCCTGGAGACATCCAAGATCAGCCTGGATGTGTCCCTGTGCAGCCTGCTCTGGCTGGAGGTGTCGCTGTGACTGCAGGGCCTGGACAAGATGCCCTTGGAGGGTCCCTTCCAAGGCAGTGCAGTCTGTGGCTGTTGTCAGTGCCCCTGTGCTGGATCCCTTTTAAAGAGCCAGATCTTGTGAGGCGATCCCTGGGTGCAGCTGCGGTGGTCTGGCTGCATGCTGCAGGAGGCAGCTGGCACTGGGCAGAAACCAAGGGGCAGGATAAAACCACAGCAAAGCTGCAGCCCAAAGCAGCTCCCCCAGCAGGGCACTGCTCTGTGCCGTGGCTGTGCTCAGCGACCTCAGAGGTCGTCTCCAGCCGAAACAATTCCCTGCTTCTGTTTTTGTGCCCCGGTTAAGCTCATGGGCAAGTCTGCAGCATGGCATTGCACAGGGCTCTGCTCCCACCAGGCAGAATGCCACTGCTGGTGGCTCTGAGGTGGCATTCGGAAGGATTTCTGCTCCTTCGGTGTCCTGAAATGCAAATACCTCCTACACCAGGCAGGGCTGGCACCTCGGGGCTGCTGTGGCACCGGCAGGAGGGCTGGCTGCAGAGCCTGCTCTGCTGTGCTCTGGTGGTGAGGGATGCTGGACTGGGTGCTCCTGGTGGTCCTTTCCAACCGCAGCGCTTCGCAGTGCTGAGATCTTGTGCTGAGGGATTTGCTTTAGCCAAGGCCTTGCCAGTGTGAAACTATGGCTGGACTCGAGCTGGCAGGGCTTTTCCCATCTGAGGAGCTCTGTGACTGCTGCTTCAGTTTGCTGTCCGAGTGCTCTGTGCTGGAGGGCCGGAGCGGGCAGCAGGGAGAGCTGCCTGCTGCTGGCACTGCCCCATGCACTCCCAGCGGGAGTCACTGTTCCTGCAGGGGACAGTTCGCCCTTCGCTCTCTCCACAGGTAGCTCAGAAGAGCTTCTGGAGTGTAACCCGAGACGGGCAGGGTGAAAAGGCAGCGAGAGGACAGCCCCCGAGTGGGTTGGATGTGGGATCCTGGAATGCACCGCCTGGAGGGGACCTTTAAAGGTCTCCCAGTCCAGCCCCAGGGACGTCCCCAGCTGGAGCAGAGCACTCAGAGCCTCATCAGCCTGACCCTGAACGTCTCCAAGGATGGGGCCTGTGCCACCTCCCTGGGCAACCTGTTCAGACCCTCTGCAGGTGAGGTCTGAGCCGGCTGCAACCTGGTGTGCCTCTGGGCAGGACAGGCAGGTGAGAGGAGCTCCTCTGTGGGCCCTTCAGGAGGGTAGAGAGCACAAAGGACTTCAGTCAGGAGCCAAGGTCCCATCTGCTGACCCTCAGCTGTGTGTCTGGGACTAAATCTTCTGTCTTGCAAACAGAGTCAGAGGCTGGGAGGTTCCTGACAGGAGCAGGGTAGCTTCTCAGCTGGCAGGTCACAGGCAGGAGCCAACCTCTGTGGGGGGACTCCAGGGGGTAAGATGGAAAGAACCAAAGAAAGTTGCTGCATGGAGAGAAGGAATCAAGGGAGGGACAAATCCTGCTCCAAACAGCTGGAGAGAGCTGAGTTCCCACTCCTGTCAGGGCTCAGCAGCTGCCTCCTGCCTTTATTTTCACAGCTCCCCTCCACATCAATGTTTTTCTGTTGTTTAACCAAACCCCACTGCAGAGTTTCCAAACCTTTGCTTGCCTTTTGTCAAGCTCCTCTCCAGGAACAACAGGAAAAGAGGCAGCAGGGTGATTATGTTCCTCACCAGCTTGTGCTGACTCAATCCCACCGTAAGTGCCTGCCAAATTGTCCTTTGCAGTCTGTTTGCTCAGCGCTGCTCAGGGGAGAGCAGACCCTGGGTGCCTCTCTACCTGGAACGCAGCTGTAGGCAGTGCATGCACAGGAAGCTCTCTGCTGTCCTCCAGAGCCACCTGAGAAGCTCAGAGTCGTGGAAGGGCTTGGGCTGGCAGGGACACCTCCCACCAGCACAGCTTGCTCAGGGACTCATCCAGCCTGGTCCTGAACACCTCCAGGGAGGTTGTGTGGCACAGAAGCACCCAATGTGATCGAAGATCCCTGGCACAGGCACCCTGGGAAGCCTGTGCCAGTGTCTGCCCACCCTCACTGTTAGGGATTTCTTTCTCCCCTCCCAGCTCAAAGCCATTGTTCCTCATCCTGGTACTCCCAGCCCTTGCTGCTAAGTGCACTGAATTAAAGCCACCTCTCTGCTGAGCAGAACTTGCCCAGTGGCTGCTTTGCTCTTTTCCCTGTTCATCAATGGGGACAGCACCAATGTCTGCAACCCTTTGCACTAATGACAGCATCAGCAGCTACCCAGGCCATCAGGATGAGTTTCAGATTGCTTGTAATGTCTACAAAGAAACAGTTCTACCAGCCCCCTGATCTTCCTGTAGGTCTTCTCTTGCCCCTCTGCCCCACAGCTGTGGTCTCTGTGGCTGCATCGCTCGCTCCTTTCTGAGCAGCTCTGGTTTAAGTTCCCCTTCAGCTAACCCTGCAAATACAGGACTCGTGGCTGCTTTAATTTTCTCTTCTGACAGCAGAAGACATATCTGCATGATTAAAATGCCAGATATCTTTATAACTCTTATCAATTACCCTAATTAATAGGAAAGAGCAGGAGAATTTGCAAGGAGAGAAAACCATCGCTGTAAATCCTGGATAGCTCCCAGCTGCTCTGACATCCCCCTGCAGCTCCCACCCTTTGTGTCCCATCTCGGGCAAGTGCTGCTCCAGGCAGGCTGCTGCAGAGCTGCTGCTGGCTCAGATGAAGGGCACAAGTCTCTGGGGACAGAGCTGGCTGATGGCCAGGCCCAGAGGGTGCTGAGCCATGGAGATGACTCCAGCTGGCTGCCGGGCACCAGTGCAGCTCCCCAGGGCTCAGTGCTGGGCCAGGTCTGTTTGACATCTCCATCAGCGATGTGGGTGAGGGCAGGGAGGTCTCTCAGTCAGTCTGCAGATGGCACCAACCTGGGTGGCAGTGTGAGTGCTGGAGGGCAGCAAGGCTCTGCAGAGACCTGGCCAGGCTGCAGCCATGGGCAGGGGCCAGTGGGGTGAGGCTTAACAAGGCCAAGTGCTGGATGCTGCACTTGGCTCATAACGGCCCCAGGAGTGCTCCAGGCTGGGGGCAGAGAGGCTGGAGGCTGCCAGCAGAAAAGGCCCTGGGGGTGCTGGGTGGCAGCAGCTGCAGATGAGCCAGCAGCAAGGTGAGCCTGGAGAGGAGGGGAAATGTCTGCTGCAAGAGTGGTCAGGGACTGGCACAGGCTGCCTGGGGAGTGGTGGAGTGCCCATCCTGGAGGTGTTCCAGAACCCTGTGGCCATGGTGGCATTGGGGTGCTGGTTGCACTGGGGTCTGGGAGGGCTTTTCCAGCCCAAACCATTCCCTGATTCTGTGCAGCCCAGACGCTGGGGGCTGGATTGCTCAAGGTGAGAAGCTAAGGCAGTTTCCCTCATTAAACAAAGATGGTTGGTCAGAGTGCCTGAGGTGTTCCTGTGCCAGGGGCTGGGTGGCAGCTCCATGTGTTCTGTACCAAGGCTGCAGACCCTGGGGTCACAGCTCCCAGCTTCTGGTGAGGGGAAAACCCCAAACAACTCAACCCTTCAGCCTGTCCTAGCCAGAGTCAGGACTCTGGGCTGGCTCTGAACAGAGTGGCAGCAGAGTGGCTCTGGAAGGAGCACTTTAACCTCACATCAGCTGAGCAGCCCTGGCAGGACTCGGAGCCAGCCCTGCTGGTGCCTGCTGCCTGAGGGTGTGAGTGTGGCTAGAAAAGGCCATGCCAAGAGTTCCATTTCCCTTGTCTTTGCTGCTTGCTTTTCTCACTGAGATCAGGGCACCAGCTGAGGGAGCAGCCAGAGCACAAACCCAGTGGGTTCAGCCTTGGAGTAACTGCTCTGACTGGGACCTTCTCCTCTGCTGAGGCAGAGGCTGCAGCAGCTCCTGGTCTGTTGCCAGCTGTGCTCTCACAGGGCCAGCTGCAGCCTTGCTGTGCAAGATCTGCCAGGAATAAAGCATAATCTTGTCCATTAATAACTCCTGAGCTGTTAGGGACTGGAGGCAAGGAGATGATTCTGCCAATTAAGGGTCATTATCCATTGAGTAATTCAGAATCAAGAAAGGCTGATTCTTAACCTGGGGTTTGTCTCAGCTCACAGAGGGCAGCTGGTCTGTGACTTGGCACATGGGAGAATGTTTGCCAGGGTGGAGCAGGCTGCTGCTGGATGTGGTGCCAGCAGGGCTCAGGCTGGGCTCAGGTTCACTGCCACAGTGAGAGTGGAGTCTGCTGGGGCTCACATTTCATCTGCAGAGCTTGGATGGTTCAGAGGAAAGGAAAAGGATGAGACATGTCCTGCAGAAGGCACAGAGAGTGAAAAGGCTCTTGGGGCCTCAGGATCAGCAGAGGACCCACAGGCAGGCTGGGGAGGGACTGCTCAGAAGGGGCTGTGGGGACAGGCTGAGGGCAGTGGGGGACAGGCTGAGAGCAGTGGTTTGGAACTGGAGCAAAGCAGAGTTAGGTTGGGCATCAGGAGGGAGTTGTCCACAGTGAGGGTGGGCAGAGACTGGCACAGGCTGCCCAGGGAGGGGGTAGAGGCTCATCCCAGGAGACATCCAAGGTCTGACTGGATGTGTCCCTGGGCAGCCTCTAGCTGGAGGTGTCCCTGCTGCCTGCAGGGGGTTGGACAAGATGCCCTTGGAGGGTCCCTTCCAAGGCAGTGCAGTCTGTGAAGCTGTCAATCTCTTACTTAGTTGTTATGGTTTGGTTGAGGTTGGGTCAGGTGGTTTGGTTAACTCAGTTATAGTTTGGTTGGTTGTGGTTTGGCTGAGGTTTAGTTAAGTGGTTTGGTTAATTTGGCTGTGGTTTGGTTAAATTGTTTGTGGTTTGGCTGAGGTTCAGTGCAGAGGTTTGGGTGAGGAAAGCTCCCTGCAGGATGGTGACTGAACAGATGACTAAATCCATCTCAGCATCTCTTGAAATGGAAATAGGTGAAGATCTCTTCTGCTTCTCCCCACTTGGTCTGGTTCTGAGGAACCTCCTGCAGCCTCAGATCTCTCTTGCTTGAAGCCAGCAATCCAGCTGGAGCCATCATTCCTGGTTTCCCTTGGCTTGCTGTCAGCCATTCCAGGCTACTGACAGTTCCTGTGCTGCAGAGTTCAGCAAAGATCTGCACAGCTTCAGATCTGAGCTGCCCAAGCTGCTGCCAGGACCAGGCAGAGCAAGAGCTGACAGCTGCTGCATTGGAAGCTGGGTCTGAAGCTAGAACAGGAGCTGCCCAAGTCCAGCACTGTGTGAGTGTAGCTGCAACCTCCCAGCTGCACAGCTACAGCCAGGAGCATGGCTTCAGTGACCTGCAGGGCCAGACCAAAGTCCTCTGCAGTTGCTCCCTCCCTGTCCCAGCCAGTCCTGGAGCACTGCTGGTTTCTGAGGTGCAGACACAGCCAGAGCTGCTCTCCCAGGGCTCCTCTGGAGCTTGCTGTAGAATCGCAGAGCCATGCAGCTGGTGAGGCTGGGAGAGACCACTGAGACCACCAAGCCCAGCAGCTCCCCTGGGGCTCCCAGTCCCACCACTGCCACTGCACCATCCCTCAGCACCACATCTCTGCCTCTGTCAGGGGCAGCCTGTGCCAGTGCCTGGGAGCCCTTTCCTGACACCCAGCCTGAGGCTGTCCCCTGTGGTCCTCTCGCCTGTGGCTCGTGAGCAGAAGTGGTTCTGTGGCCTGTCACTGCTGGCTGCCTGCCTGCTCTCAGACTGGCAGCAGTCTGCTTCCTGGCTCTCAGCTGCTGCACAGTCCTTCCTTTCCAAAGGCTTTGTGTGCCACAAACACTCAGCACTCAGATGCCCTTCATGGGCTCTCCCCTGATGCTGGAATCATGATTTTTCCTTTCCTTCCCACCTGCCAGTGAGCCTCAGCTCCTCACAGCCAGCCCTGCAGTGGTGCATTAAGCATGAGGCTTCTCCCCTTGCCTCTGGCCAGCCCACGGGGAGCAGAATTGAGGCAACTTTGCATCCTCACCTTCCTGCTGCTGGCAGAGTGGCTGCAGGCAGATCTCTCTCAGCCTCCTCTTCTCCACACTGCACACCCTCAGCTCCTTCAGCTGCTCCTCCCCAGCCCCCTTCTCCAGACCCTTCCCCAGCTTGGTTGCCCTTCTCGGGACCTGCTCCAGGCCCTCAGCATCCTTCTTGCGGCAAGGGGACAAAGCTGACCCCAGGATTCTGTCTGCTAGGAATTCTTGCAGCTGGAATTGAGTCCTTTCTGAGCTTACAGCTAGAATGGAGATGAGTTAAGTCTGTAGCCTTAAAGCTGAGCATGAACAGTCTGACCAAGTCTGGCTTGGATCTAAGAGTAAAACTGAAGTGTAGGCCTGGAGGTCCCGGAGCAAGGTATGACCGTCAGAGGAGCTGCCTGGCTGCAAGTGCAGCAACCTCATGGCCTACACAGGAGGAAGGAGAAGGCTCCTGGGTTCCAGGCAGTGCTGGCCTTGTTCTCCTGGCTGTAGCTGGGGAGGACTGCCTGTGCTGCCCTCCCTCGGCACTGAGTGTGCCTGGGGGTGCTCTCCTTGCAGACAGCTGGGACTGATCTGCCACTGCTGACCTTGCTTTTGGGAAGCTGACTCAGCCAGCCAAGTGCAGCTTGGGCTTGATGGCAGAATCAGTGAGTGGGTTGGAAGGGACCCCTAAAGGGCATCCAGCCCAACCCCCCTGCACTAAGCAGAGACATCCTGCACTAGAGCAGGTTGCTCAGAGCCTCAACTTGAATACCTCCAGGCATGGGGCCACAACCTCCCTGGGCAACCTGTTGCAGTGTGGCAGCAGCCTCCTGGTGCAGAACTTGCTCCTCATGTCCAATCTCAATCTGCTCTGCTCCCATTGCAAACCACTGCCCCTGGTGCTGTCCCTGCAGGCCTTTGTGTCTTGTACCTCTGATCCCAGAGAGCTTTTCCAGCCCCAGGGACTCTGATTTTATGATGGTTTTCCATAGCTGGTGGGTAGCAGGTTGCACTTCCTGCTCTTACAGCTTTCTTCCAACCTTACTGACTCTGTGATAGCAAAGATAGGAGACTCCATCTCCATTTGGCCCAATCTGTGTCTATTTGTAGCAGAACAGTGCATAATGCCCTGACTTTGGGAAATGGGCAGAGGGTTTGGGCTGTTGGGGACTTCAGGTATGTGAACAGCACTGGAGACATTGGCTCAGCTGCTAGGGAATGGAAACGAAGCCAGAGAAAGAGTTTGCATCTTGCCAGGCTGCTAACCGCAGCTGGCACCAAGCACAGCAGCAGCTCAGGTCATAGAGTGATTGCTTTGGCCACTGATGGCATCTGTGAGCTTTCCACAGATTCACAGAAAGGTCTGGAACACCTCCCTGGGCAACCTGTGCCAGTGTCTCACCACTCTCACTGACCACTCTCACTGTCAGGAATTTCTTCCTCCTCTCCACTCTCACTTTGCCCTCTCCCAGCCATTGTCCCTCATCCTGGCACTCCCAACCCTTATCCCAAGTTCCTCCCCAGCTCTCCAGGAGCCCCTTCAGCCACTGGAAGGTTGCTCTCAGGTGTCCCTGGAGCCTTCTCTTCTCCAGGCTGCACAGCCCCAGCTCTCCCAGCCTGTCCCCACGGGGGAGGTTCTGCAGCCCTCTGATCACCTTGGTGGCCTCCTCTGAACCTCCTGCAACAGTTCCATGTCCTCCTGCTGCTGGGAGCAGCAGATCTGGGCACAGTGCTGCTGATGGGGGCAGAGGGGCAGAATCCCCTCCCTTGTCCTGCTCCGTGTGGAGGATTTTTACACCTTTGTTTCTTTCTTTCTTTCTTCCCATAAATGCCGACCCAGGACTCGCCCTGCCTGGGCTCAGCTTGGCGCTGGGCAGCAGCGGCTGTTTGTTGGCAGCTGGGGGGAGCGGTGCCTGTGCAGCGTGGCAGGGCAGCACCCAGCTCTGCTGCTGCAGTCATTAAGATTTGCATTACTGATCAATTCTAATTTAAATTTATAAGGCAGCAGGTTCATTTGGAATTCTTTGTGCAGGCACTGACAGCTGTGCTAATGAATTTGGTGCCACACCTTATGAATGAATAATGTCCCTTTCTCGGCTCACAGAGGGAAGAATTAGCCCCACGCTGCTGACATTCAAGGCAGCAGCAGGCAGCAGGTACAGGAGCTGCTGCCCTGCCTGCACCTGCCAGAGCCATGCAAGTCTTGGGCTGGAAAGGACAAGATGATGAAGCCCAACCAACAACCCACTGCCACCATGGCCATCAAACCCCAGGTGCCATGCCCACACCTTTCTGCAACACCTCCAGCACCTCTCTGGGCAGCCTGTGCCAGTCCCTGGCTGCTCTGGCAGCAAAGGAATGTTTCCTGTTCAACCTGACCCTCCCCTGATGGACACAAGCTGTGTGTCCAGGAGGCTCCACCCCAGCATAAGAAGAAACTTCTTCGGTGTGAGGCTGCTGAGGCCTGGGGCAGGCTGCCCAGAGGGGCTGTGGAGTCTCCTGCTCTGCAGACTCTCCAACCCCACCTGGATGTGTCCCTTGTGCCCTCCTAATCTTGCCCCACCGAGTCGAGCCAGCATTTTTTTGCTGCCACTCCTAAGAGTCTTCTTCCTCGAGTCAGGGGAGGTGTGCAAGGCAGGTGTGTGGGGGCAGGCAGCAGCAGGAGTGGGGCGCAGGCAGCTGCAGGCAGCTGCAGCGGCCGCGGGAAGCCGCAGCAGGCCTGTGCGCGTCTGCAGCAGGCAGCGGAGCTGCGGCGGCTGAGGCAGGACTGCTCCCGAGTTCACTTCGATCACATTTAGTTTATTCACTCTGAAGGAACAAATTCATTCTGAGCATTTCATCTCTGGCTGAGAAAATTGAACTCCAACAGATTGCAGTCCCAGAAGAAATTGGTTGGTGTTCGAGCTGCAAGTAATTGCTAAGCTCGCAGAAGCCGCGGGGGAGAAGGCTGCCCTCGGCTGGGACGGAGGAGAGGAGCTGCTGGGGACGGCTCTGCTGCGCGCCCTCACTGCTCACCCTTCGGCTTCAGTTGGAGCTGCAGTGTTTATGCAGGGCTCAGTCAGTGTCCCTGCTCAGAGCCTGTTTCCTCAGCTGTGTCCTGCTGGACGGCAGCGATCTCAAACCCACCCCTGAACCGCCACACTCAGCCAAGAGAGCTGCATCTCCTCAGCCCCTGCCCGTCCAATCCCACCCCCTGGAGAAGTTCACCTGTTCTCCCCTGGGAAAAAGTCATTCTGCTGCTGAAGACTCAGCCCCAGAAGGGATTCTGTGCTGGGAATTCCAGCCCTGCTAAGGAGGGCGTCTGGAGGCCTTCTAAGAGTGAGCAAAGCACAGCCAAGCTGTGTGAACTGCAACCTCTCACACCTCTGATCACCACAGGATGGGATGGAAAGGGCCTTGGAGACCTTCAGGTCCAGCCATCAACCCAGCACCACTGTGGCCACTGAACCACGTCCCAGGGGCCATGGATCTTCAGTTCCAAGTGAGCTTCATTTCCACACTGAGCAGCATGAATGACAGAAGGAGAACTGCAAAGGTCTAAAGTGCTTCAATGCTTAAGGCTTGGGGGGGATCTTTCCTTGGACAGGCAGCAGTCAGTGAGGAGCTGCTATGGTCCTCCTGAGTTTAATTAGCTACTTGAAGGTGTTTAGAGCTCATGTTGGAAGATGGAAACAGCACAATGAGAATCATAGAATAGGTTGGGTTGGAGGGGACCTCAAAGCTCATCCAGCTCCAGCTCTGCCACAGGCAGGGACAGCTGTCACCAGCACAGGCTGCTCAGGGCCTCATCCAGCCTGGCCAGGAGCACCTCCTGGGAGGGGACATCCACAGCCTCCCTGGGCAGCCTGCTCCTGTGCTGCAGAGCCCGGAGCAGATGCTCTTCAGTTTGCCTCGAATGCAGCAGCCTCAGGGACACAGGCTCAAAGCTCTCCCAGCAGCAAATATTGGCTCAGGTTCTATCAAAACAAGCAGTGAAAGACTTTCTTCAGCTTTTCCTGCTCTTACTCAGGCACAGGATAAAGGCAAAATGCCTCTGCCTGTGCTGGATCACCTTTGTGTGGAGCTGCAGAAAGTTCAGCTCTTGGTGTGGGAGATTTGTTTGGTGTCTCCTCTGGTTCCTGCTGGCAGCTGTCCCTGAGCCACAGGCTCACAGAATGGTTAGGGCTGGAAGGGACCTCTGGAGGTCATCCAGTCCAGCCCCTCCAGAGAGGGGCACCCAGGGCAGGGGTTTTGGTGAAGAAGCACAGCAAAATACTGAGGCAGAAGCTGATCTAGAGCAGAACAGCCACAAGGGCACATCAGTGACCTGGCCGAGGGCACAGAGGGCACTGGCAGCAAGTTTGCTGATGGCACTAAGCAGGAGGCTGTGCTGGCATTCAGCCAGACTGGGACAGGCTGGAGAGGTGGGCAGGGAGAAATGGAATGGAACTCAACAAAGGCAGCGTCTGACACCTGGCAAAGAACAACCCCAGGGAGCAGGAGAGGTTGGGGCCTGACCTGTTGGAAGGCAGTGAAGGGGGAAAGGATTTGGGGGTCCTGGTGGATGGGAGGTTGGGCAGGAGCCAGCAATGTGCTCTGGGGGCCAGGAGGGGCAATGCCATTCTGGGCTGGGTTAGAAGNTGAGGAGGAATTTTTTCCCTGTGAGGGTGCCAGAACCCTGGAACAGGCTGCCCGGGGTGGGGTCTGTGGAGTCTCCCTCTCTGGAGATACTCAAGAACCATCTGGATGTGTTCCTGTGTGACCTGCTCTGGATGGTGCTGCTCTGGCAGGGGCTGGGCTGGACCAGATGATCTTCTGTAGCCCCTTCCAGCCCCTGACATCTTCTGTCACTCTACTCATCATAGTTCCCAGATTTTATCACCTGCTGGCAAGAGCTTTCCTTATGGACTGCATGAGCTGTGGAGGTGCCTTCCAGCCCCTGGCATTCTGTGATTTCTAAGGTCCCTTCCAGCCCAACCCATTCTGTGACTCCTGTGCCTGCACCCAGCCAAGCTATTCCCTTGCTGGCAGCTGCCAGGTCTCAGTGAGGAGCAAGTAGCTGCAGGATACAGCACCAGCAGCAGCTTCCCGATGCTGCCTCTGGAGCCTTTCCCAGGCTGTGGAGCTCTCCTGTAGGTCGTTGTGTGTGGTCTGATTGGTGTTCCAGTGCCATGGCAGTGTGCTCAAGCCACCCCCCTGCTTTTCTCATGCATGATTTCCTTTGAATGTGGCAAAGGCTCCATTTCAAAAGCAGGGAATTAGAGCTTAGCCACGTTTAGTCTATTTGGCTCTCGAAGTGTTGGCTTGAAATTGAATTTAGTCTAAATGTGTTTGCTCACTCAGAGATCAGAGCTTCAAGAGAACCTTTATTTCCAGGCTGCTGTTTTCATCACAGAGGAAAAAGGAATTGAGCTGGAAAGGGAGAAAACAGATAACCAAAGGGGAGGTTGGACTGGAGAGGAGTCAGGGTGGGCAGACACTGGCACAGGATGCCCAGGGAAGTTGTGGATCACAGAAGCACAGAATGTGATCGAAGATCTGGAGCTGTTCAGGGCCAGGCTGGATGAGGCCCTGAGCAACCTGGGCTGGTGGAAGGAGGTTGGAACTGGATAAGCTTAAAGCCTCTTTCTAACCCAACCCATTCTGTGACTGTGCATCACAAGAGCAGTGCCAGCCAGGGTGGCAGTGCTCCCCCTCCAGCAATGATGACTTCTGTTTGGTAGGCATCATGGCAAAGTGAGGCAGGAATGAGGAAGTGCTGAGTTGCAGCTGCTCAGGTGATGAGCTGCAGTTGCTCAGGTGTTGAGTTGCAGCTGCTCAGCTGCTAAGTTGCAGATGATCAGGAGTTGAGCTGCAGCTGCTCAGGTATTGAGTTGCAGATGTTCAGGTGTTGCAGATGCTCAGGTGTTGAGTTGCAGATGCTCGGGTCTTGAGTTGCAGCTGCTCATTGAAATCAGCTGCCAGAGAAGAGGTTGCAGTATGGAATCTCCACTTCCTATGCCATGCAGACCTGGGATGTGTGTCCAAGCTGACAGAAGTTGGCAGCCTGGGCCAGCTGGCAGCTCTGCTGCTGAATAAGGAAGGAGTTGTGGCATTCCCTCAGGCTGCAGAGAAGCAGCCCTTGATGGGGCAGCAGAGCAGTGCATTAAAATGTGATTGGCTTCAAGGAGCAATCTGCAGAAATGAGCTCCTGACGGACCTGTGACTATGGCACTGATTGAGGCAGACCTCGTCTGCTCCTGCCAAGTGCTGAGGCTTTACCAGAGCCCAGGTGGGAGCCTGTAGTCGCCCAGATAAAGGAGATGACTTACAGCAAGGGCTGCAGCTCAGGCAGTTTGTTTCCTTGGCCTGAAAGGAATTATCAGGGCTTAGGATGTAGCTGCCTGTGACACTGTCCCAGGAAAAGTGACCCCAGGATGTCCTGGTAATGGTAATGAGGAGGC
Organism: Tricholaema leucomelas; assembly: GCA_013400475.1. NCBI lineage: Eukaryota > Metazoa > Chordata > Aves > Piciformes > Lybiidae > Tricholaema lacrymosa > Tricholaema leucomelas. The sequence goes on from WAAF01018296.1 coordinate 289,955, forward strand.
CAGGGGCAGGGGCCTGGGAGGAGAGTGAGCTTCACTGGAAGCAGTGGTGGTGGCTGGTGGGGAGGAGAAGGAAGCAGCTGAGTCAGCAGGAAGTGGTTTGGATCCCCCCAAGGTTTTCCAGCCTGTGGTGGTGGTTGGCATCTTTGTAAAGAAGAAAAGGACCAAGAGTGGTGGGGTCCTGTGCCCAGTTCTAGGAGCCTCAGCACAGGAAGGACTTGCACCTGATGGAGAGGGTCCAGAGGAGGCCAAAGAGGTTAGAAATGCTCTATCAGGAGCAGGGAGGGGATTGTCCCCTTGGACTCTGCTCTGCTGAGGCCACAGCTCCAGTGCTGTGTTCAGTCTGGGGCACCTCAGTGCAAGAGGGATGTGGAGGTGCTGGAGCCGGGGGAGAGGAGGGTGAGGGAGCTGAGAAGGGCCTGGAGAGTAAATCTGATGAGGAGAGACTGAAGGAGCTGGGGATGGGTAGTGTGAAAGAGAGGATACTGAGGGCAGACCTCGTTGCTGTGTGCAGCTACCTGAAAGGAGGCTGTGGAGAGGCTGCTGCTGGGCTCTGCTGACAGGTGAACAGAGAGAGAACAAGAGGAGATGACCTCAAGCTGCAGCAGGGCAGGGTTAGACTGGGCATTGAGAGACACTTTTCCCAACACGAGTGGTCAGGCACTGGAGTGAGCTGCCCAAGGAGGTGGTGGAGTCACCCACCCTGGAGGTGGTTAAAAGCTGTTTGGTTCTGGTGCCTGGGGAGATGGTTTAGAGTGAGCCTTGTGGAGGAGAGACCTGGGTTGGACTTGGTGGTCCTGAGGGGCTTTGCCAACCTGAATGGCTCTGTGGGTTCTGTGGCTCTGTGAAAGATGCTCAGGGGGCTGGAGAAGTTCTGCTATGGGGACAGGCTGGGCTGGGGCTGTTCAGGCTGGAGAAGGCTGCAGGGACAGCTCAGAGCTGCATTTCAGTGTCTGCAGGGGAGCTGCAGGCAGGCTGGGGAAGGATGCTTAGAAGGGGCTGTGGGGACAGGCTGAGGGCAGTGGTTTGGAAGTGGAGCAGAGTTAGGTTGGGCATCAGGAGGGGTGGTGACTCCACCATGTCCCCAGGCAGCCCATCCCAGTGCCAATCACTCCCAGCCAAGTGTGAGTTTCTGGATCTAAAGAAGGTGATGGGAAACCCCCGGGCACAAGTGGCCTGCAGTGATTGCCAGTCTGGGAGGAGCTGGGCAGTGCCAGCCCTCAGCTTCACTGGCAGCAACACTTTCATGTCTGCATGGGAGCAAACTACAGCAGGTCCTGCTCTCCCTGGCCACAAGAAGAAACAGACACAGAATGATAGGGGCTGGAAGGCAGCTCCAGAGATCACCCAGTCCAGCCCCTGCCAGAGCAGCAGCACCAGAGCAGGGCACACAGGAACACAGCCAGGTGGGGCTGGAAAGTCTGCAGAGGAGGAGACTCCACAGCCTCTCTGGGCAGCCTGCTCCAGGCTCCAGCACCCTCACACCAAACAACTTTCTCCTCATGCTGAGGTGCAGCCTCCTGGGTTCCAGCCTGTACCTGTTGTGCCTTGTCCTGTCCCTGGGCACCACCACACAAAGCCTGGCACCTTCACCCTGACACCCACCCCTCAGGTATCCACGGACACTGCTCAGGTCCCCTCTCAGCCTTCTCTTCTCCAGGCTAACCAGCCCCAGGGCTCTCAGCCTTTCTTCACAGCAGAGCTGTTCCAGTCCCTTCAGCATCCTCACAGCCTCCTCTGGCCTCTCCCCAGCAGGTCTCTGTCCCTCTGGACCTGGGCAGCCCAGAACTGGGCACAGTGCTGCAGGTGTGGGCACAGCAGGGCAGGGCAGAGGGCAGGAGAGCCTCCCTGGCCCTGCTGGCCACACTCCTCTTGCTGCACCCCAGGCTGTCTCTTGGTCCCAGTGGCACTTTGCTGCCCCATGGAGGGTTTGGTGCCCACCAGGACCCCAAGGTCCTTCTCCATGGAGCTGCTCCCCAGCAGCACAACTCCTGCTCTGTGCACATGAGAAGTTTTTACTCTCTGCTCCTTCAAACCCTGCACTTTTCCTTGTTTCTGCTTGCTCTGTCTGCTGGTCCTGCAGTCTGGAATAAGTCAGGCCTAACCCCACCTCATCAGCTGCATCTAATGTGAGCAGAAATCCTCCTCATTTGTGAAGCTTAGGAGTTAAATCCTCCCCAGAGTGACTTTGGCAGAGGAAATCACTTTGGGATGAGCTTATCTACAGTGCTGATCAAATCCTCAGCTCCTCTGCCCTGCAACCTTGCGTACATCAGGGAGGAAAATCCATGCAGGGAAAGTGGGCAGCTGCTGCTGCTGGAGTGGCTGTCAAGTCCCTAATGCATTTCAGGAGATGAAAATCAGGTCTCTTGCTGTATTCCAGGCAGCAGTTCTCTGTGCCTGGTTAAGATGCAGGTGAGCATCATCCACTGCTGCACCCAGGAGCAGCTCTGCTGCTGCAGCCTGCACCCAGCTGCTTCAGGGCAAGGCTCAGAGGCAATTTGCTGCACATGCACTTGGGGTTCAAGTGCAAGACCCTGGCCTGGAAGTCCCAGAGTGAGTGAAAGCTCCTCCTGCCGTTGCTGCTGCTTCCAAGACTCCTGCCCCTTTATAACCAAATCAGTGAGCTGGGAGGAATTGTGCAGCTCTTGGTGAAAACCTGGAGGAGAGCAGCTGGAAAACCTGAGTGACTCTGGGGCTGGGATCCAGTCCTGTCCATGCTAATGCCCAGTCAGTCCTTTCTGGCTCTTAGGTGGCTTTGTGAGTGCAGGAGCAGGGACAGAGCAGGCTGGAAGGCAGAGCAGGTGTCCCCCAGGCTTGAATTTCTCTGTGCCTTGCCTCCTGCCCCTCTGCTCTGCCCTGCTGAGGTCACATCTGCAGTACTGAGTTTAGTTCTGGGCCACTCAGTTCAAGGGGGACACAGAACTGCTGGAGAGAGCCCAGCACAGAGCCACAGAGATGCTGCAGGGAATGGAACAGCTCTGTTAGGAGCAGAGCCTGAGGGAGCTGGGGCTGTGTGCTGGGAGAAGAGGAGACTGAGAGGTGACCTCAGCAGTGGTTATCAATGTGTGCAGGTGAGTGCCAGGAGCTGCAGCCAGGCTCTGCTGGGTGATGCCCAGTGCCAGCACAAGGGGCACTGGTGGGAGCTGAGGCAGAGGAGGAATTTTTTCCCTGTGAGGGTGCCAGAACCCTGGCACAGGCTGCCCGGGGCGGGGCTGTGGAGTCTCCCTCTCTGGAGATACTCAAGAACCATCTGGACGTGTTCCTGTGTGACCTGCTCTGGATGGTGCTGCTCTGGCAGGGGCTGGGCTGGACCAGATGATCTTCTGTAGCCCCTTCCAGCCCCTGACATGCTGTCACTCATCATAGTTCCCAGACTTTATCACCTGCTGGCAAGGAGCTTTCCTTATGGAACTGCACAGCAGAACTTGCCTAGGGCAGGGAGAGGATCCCACACTCTTGTCTTGGGATGCTCCTCTTTTGTTGTAGGGACCTAAGTGTGGCTTGAGACTGCAGCACTCAGAACCATCACTGAGTGTGCAATGCTGAGGCCACCCCTCAGGTGCTGGGCTCAGTCTGGGGCACCGAGGGGCTGGAGCAGCTGCAGAGGAGAACAACAAAGCTGTAGTAAGTTGTGGCTCTGGTGTGGTGCTTTGACAAACAGCTGCAGTGGCAGAGTTCAGTCACATCCTCCTGTCTTTAGCTGGTTGCATTGAGGAGCTGAGGTGCTGCAGAGCCCTGGTTTGCAGCAGGCTGTGATGCTGTGCTGGGAGCAAACACACTGACCTGTAAATCACCTTCATCTTCAATTAGATGACTTCTCTGCTGCTGTCTTAATTACTTGTGCCCCTTCTTCACAGGCCTCCCAACGTCAGTGCACACAGACCCAGCAGGTTTGATCTATGTCCTGCTTTTGAGCTGGAGGTGTTTGCTCTTAGATGCCATAAAGAACATTCCAGAAGTGTTACCCAAACCTTTGGGCTGTGCTGCAGCCCGGAGAGGCCCTGGCAGGCTGGCAGGAAGCTCATCCCAGGCAATTCCACAGACTCCTGGAATCATAAGGCTGGAGAAGGCCCTCCAGAACATCCAGTCCCACCCAACCCAGCCCCCGTGGCCACTGATCTGTACCCTGAAGCACCACATCTGCAGCTCCTGGGACACCTCCAGGGGTGGGGACTGCACCACCTCCCTGAGCAGCCTGTGCCAATGCCTCACCACTCCTGCAGCAGAGAAATTGCTCCTGGTGTCCAGCCTCAGGGGGCTGCACAAAGTCCTGTGCCCAGTCGCTGCTGGGGACTGCCCAACGCAGAGCAGCTTTGCAGAAGAGGACCTGGGGGCTCGGTGGTCACCCAGGGGAGCAGAAGCCAAGAATACATTTTTGCCACTAAGAAGGCCAAGAGCAGCCTGGGCTGAGAAGAGGAAGCTCATCAGGGCTCTCGTTGAAGGGTCTGAGTGTCTGAAAGAGGAGTGCAAGGAGGACAGAGGGACAGGAGCAGAGGCCATGGGGACAAGGTGGACACTTGAAGGTTCTGCATGTTTGGCTGTGAGGGTAACTGGGGCTGCCCAGAGGGGCTTTGGAGTCATCTTCCTGTCTGGGCATAGTCTTGGGCAACTGGCTCTAGACTGGGGAGGCTGGCACCAGATGATCTAAGGAGCCTTGAAAGGTTCCTTCCAGCCCAGCCCATTCTGTGACCACTCTGCCTGAGCAGGGAATGGTGACAGAGGTCCCTGCTGGCCTCAGCCTGTGCGCTGAGCTGCTCAGACCCTTCAAGGAGAGTCCTGCTCTCTGCCCAGCAAGCTTCACCAGGTGTCCTGCTGCAAAAGTCCTGCAGAAGCATGAGGCAGTGTGGAGCTTCTTCACGGTGCTGCAGTCCTCACTCGGGGGGGCTCAGGGACAGTGTGGCCATGGCACCTGGGGCCATGGTTCAGTGGCCATGGAGGTGTTGGGTTGCTGGTTGGACTGGGGGCTCTCAGGGGGCTCTTGCCACCCAGCCCAGCCTATGGCTATCCAGGAGGAGGACAGGCCCTGGGTGGGAGAGAAAGGACATGGAAGATGGGAAGTGCAGCTGGGCTGGAGGGAGCTGCAGCAACCTGGGGTGGGATATCCACAGAGGTTTTGCTCTGCCTGCGTTTGCCTTTCTTGGTGCCTCCGTGGTGACTGCAGGGGAAGGCTTCCCAAGGATTGATTGCCTGGGCTTGCACAAGGCCTTTATTTATCATCATTAGCAGCCCTGCTGGAGAAGAGGTTTGTGTGTCCTTTGCTGAGCTGCTCTGCCTGGCAGGCTGGCAGGAGCAGTCAGTGGGATCCTTTGCTCTCTAATGGCAGGCCTTGCTTTTAGCAAGCCTTCCCAGTTTGTTGGTCTCCAGACACAGGCAGATAGGAGAGAAGGATCCTGTAGATCAAATCTTGCAGCTCTTCCATCCAGAGCTGGATCTGGGAGAGACTAGAGCTGTGCAGCACCAACATGGGAGCTGTCCTGGAAGCAGTGAAGTGACTGGAGGCAGCCCCTGGGGCATGCAGGGCAGGGGGCAGTCGCTGCAGGCGGCAGCAGAAGGCTTGGGTCCAGCGCAGGCAGTGCAGGGACAGGAATCCTCATCCCTCCAAGCTGGCACTGAGCGCAGCTGACATGGCCAGAAGGAAGCTTTGTGGTCTAAAGGAGACCCCAGAGGCAAAAGGAGGCCTCAGAGCAGCCCTCCAGGAGCTCAGAGCTCTACAAGAAAGCTGGGGAGGGAGTCCTGACAAGGGCTGGGAGTGACAGGACAGGAGGCCATGGGTGGAAGCTGGAGGAGGCAGATTTGGGCTGGAGCCCCTTCGGGTACTGGAAGGCTGCTCTGAGGTCTGCCCAGAGCCTGCTCTTCTCCAGGCTGAGCAGCTCCAGCTCCCAACCTGTCCCAAGGGGAGGCTCTCCAGCCCCTGAGCAGCTCTAGGACACTTCCAACATCCACTTTTAAACCTCATCCTATCGCAAGTTTTCTTTTCCCTTAGATTGGACCCAGTCTGCTCAGTGAAACTCCTGTGAATAATTTAGCTGCCCTAAATTAATCTCCCTCCCTCTGCTGCCTTGGGGCCAAGCAGATCTGAAAAGAAAATTTGCTCTTCCTGTGACCATTTTTATTCTTGATTGATTTTGTGCTCAAAGGTGAGTTAAGCTCCAGCTTAAGTCTGCAAGCAAGAAAATCCCTGTAACTGCAGCTGCCAGCACCCTTGCTGGGGGGTGAAGAAGATGGCATTGCCAAGGCTGCTTCTGCATTCATGAGAGGGACTTGGGTTTCTCTTTTTGCTCCTTAAGAAGAGAAGTCAGCCTCGAGGAAGGGTCCCCTGGGACTCTGCATCTGGCAGTTAGTTGAGTCCCCAACCCTTAAAGTCGAAATTAGGTCTGGTAGTCAAAACATGGCCCTAGAGCAGCCCTCCAGCACTGGAAGAGGTCGGCAAGAAAGCTGGGGAGGGGCTTCTGGGGAGGGCTGGGAGTGCCAGGACGAGGGACAGTGGCTGTGAGCTGGGAGAGAGAGGATGAGAGTGGAGGGGAGGGGGAAATGCTTGAGAGTGAGGTGGGGAGAGGCTGGCACAGGCTGCCCCTGCCCCTTCTCTCAGCAGCTGTGGCTTCCCAGCCAGCTGCACTGCACAGGGGCACTGCCCTGGGGATCTCCCCCCGGCCTTACAGGCTCATCCTTCCTCCAGCTCCAGCTGCCAGCAGACAGCTCTGGGCCTGTCCCTTCCTGGGACGTTCTAGTGCCATTTACTGACTCACCCTTCATGGGCAGCTGCCTGCAAGTCTCACACATTTCATCTGTGCTGCTGCCACTTCACAGACTCACAGCTTCAGAGTGCATCAGCTTGGAAGGCAGCAGGGACACCTCCAGCTGGAGCAGGCTGCACAGGGACACATCCAGGCTGACCCTGAATGCCTCCAGGTATGGAGCCTCAGCCCTCTCCCTGGGCAGCCTGTGCCAGTCTCTGCCCACCCTCACTCTGCACAACTCCCTCCTGATGCCCAACCTAACTCTGCTGCAGTTCCAAACCACTGCCCTCAGCCTGTCCCCACAGCCCCTTCTGAGCAGTCCCTCCCCAGCCTGCCTGTAGCTCCCTGCAGACACTGAAATGCAGCTCTGAGCTCTGCTGGAGCCTTCTCTCCAGGCTGAACACCCCCAGCTCAGCCTGGCCCCACAGCAGAGCTTCTCCAGCCTCCTGAGCACTTTTGTGGCCTCCTCTGGACCCTCTCCAGCAGATCCATGTCCCTCTTGTGCTGGGGGCCCATATCTGGTCCCAGCCCTGCAGGTGAGGTCTCCCCAGAGCAGAGCAAGGGGCAGGATCCCCTCTCTCCATCTCTGCCCATGCTGCTTTGGATGCAGCCCAGACTGCCCTTGGTCTTCTGGGCTGGCAGTGCCCATGGCTGGCTCCTGCCCAGCTTCTCTCCCACCAGCACCCCTAGGACCTTTTCTGCAGGGCTGCTCTCAGACTCATCACCCCCAACCTTGCTTCCATTTTGCAAGACAGGGCTTCAGAATGTGTTTTGGCCTGAGGTTTGTAAGGGAGAAGCTCTGCAGAGCTGTTTCTGGCAGCAGATGGGATGTGGAATCAGCCTGGGGCAAAGCAGACAGCAGGAGCCAGCACTCAGGGCAGCCAAAGCCCCTCCACACAGCTGCTCAGACCCTGCCCCCAATGGGGCTGGGCTGCACCTGGCTTGAGCTGGATGTTGGGAAACAGTTATTTGCTTCAGGCCTTGGAAGAGGCTGCCCAGGGGGGCGGAGGAGTCACCATCCCTGGGGCAGCCTGGGCTGGAGGCAGGTGTCTGTGCCCACGGCAGGGCTGGCACTGGATCAGCATTAAGGTCCCTCCCAGCCCAACCCATTCTGTGCATCTGTGGGACTGAGCTGCTCAGTGTCCTTTCATCTTCCAGCAGAACCCAGAGCTGCCCTTCTGGCTGCTCTCATCCTCTCTCACATCCCCCCAGATGTCTCAGAGGAATTCTGCCTCTCCTCCTTTCCTTCTCTGCCCCTTTACCTCTCCCTCTCTGTGCCATCACTGCCTGTGACAGCGGCGCAGGAGCAAACAAAGCAGGCTGATAGCAGCCTGTCCCTTCTCCTGGGCAGCGGCTTGGGTGCCAGGCAATTACCACTTTACTTCTCGAGCCACCCGTGGGGTGGCTGTGCAGCTGGGACGAGGCGTGGGAGCGGCAGAGCTCGGTACCCACAGTTTACATGCGCCAGGACAGGGTCCCCATCCATTTCCTCCTGTAATTAGGTGATACATTTCAGGAGGGAAGGCTGTTTGTCATAAAGCTCCCCAAGATGCAGCACCAGAGGCTGTGCTAGAAACTCTGACCCAGAAGGAATGGGGCTTGAGGGCTATTTATAAGAGCCGCCTTGCATTTGTCTCAGCCCAGCACTGAGCACATGCTGCCCTGTCCTCCCTCCTTGCATCTAAATGAGCAGGTGACCCATGGAGACCTTTCTGTTGGTGACTGCCTGCTGGGGAGCAGCTCCATGGAGAAGGACCTTGGGGTCCTGGTGGGCAGCAAAGTGCCCCTGGGGCCAACAGATATCCTGGGGTGCAGCAAGAGGAGTGTGGCCAGCAGGACCAGGGAAGCTCTCCTGCCCTCTGCTCTGGCCTGCTGTGCCCACACCTGGGCTGCCCAGGTCCAGAGGGACAGAGAGCTGCTGGGGAGAGTCCAGAGGACAGCTCCAGTTTGGTCTGGCTTTGTTTCTTCTCTTGTCTGGGCAGTGCTGGTGCAGAGCTGGGCTGCTGCCAGGCTCTCTGAGCCAAGCCGACCTTCAGACAGGTCCCTGCTGCCCAGTTCCTTCTGTGCCTGAGACACTCCAAGTCAGGCAGCTGCTTGTAAAGCCTCCCTGCTGGGCAGCAACCACTGCTGCCTTTCTGCTGCATCTTTAAAGGGCTGGGAGACAGTGAGGGGCAGCTCTGCTCTGCTGGGGGCAGCTTGTCAAAGCCTGCCCTTAGTCTCAACACCCAGCTCAGGCTTCCTGTCAGTCACTGGGGCACCTGCTAACTACACAGACAAATACCTGCACATCTCTTCAGAGAGGCTGGCAAGGTGGAGACGAAACCCACCGAGCCTCCTGCTGCCTTGGCAGCACAAATGCAGGCTGACTTTGTCAGGGGCATCAGCATTCCTCCTGGGGTGGAGAAACTCCAGCAGGTCGCTGACAACTTCATCACAGGGAAGGACCTCTGGAGCCTGAACCCTCCACCCAGTGTGGCTGTGATAGAATAAATTAACATCTGATTTCCCCTCCCTTTGAAGCCAGGGCAGTGTGCCAGCTGCAGGTGACTGAAGACAAGCCTCAAATGTTGCCAAGTGAGAAGTGGAAATTCTCTGGAGCAGGACCTGAGCATGTAGGTGCAGCAGTTAAAGGTTGGTGTCCTGCCAAGGCTGCTGCACATCCACTGGAGAGGGACAGGAGGTAAGAAACAAAAACCTCTTCTGCAGCAGCCTTTGAGCCAAAGCAGTGGTGGGACTCAGAGACCTGCTGCTGCTGAGCCTGGCACCACAGAGCCACACAGGGACAGCCCTGGCAGGGACCTCCAGAGAAGCCCTGCCAAGGCAGAGTCACCTGCAGCAGCTCAGGCAGGGATGCAGCCGGCACTGGGCACTGGCAGCCCAGAGCCAGCTGTGCGCTGGCTGCAGCCAGGGCAGGGAGAGCAGCACGCAGGGAGGGGGTCCTGCCCCTCTGCTCTGCTCAGGCCTCACCTGCAGCACTGCCTCCAGCTCTGGGGAACCCAGCACAAGGGCCTGGGGCTGCTGGGGAGGGTCCAGAGGAGGCCACAAAGGTGATGAGAGGGCTGCAGAACCTCCCCTGTGGGGACGGGCTGGGAGACTTGGGGCTGCTCAGCCTGGAGAAGAGAAGGCTCCAGGCAGACCTCAGAGCAGCCTTCCAGTACCTGAAGGGGCTGCAGGATTGCTGGGGAGGGACTTGCCAGGCTGAGAGACAATGGCTGGGAGAGGGGAGATGAGAGTGGAGAGGAGGAAGAGATTCTTTGCAGTGAGGGTGGTGAGACACTGGCACAGGCTGCCCAGGGAGGCTGTGGCTGCCCCCTCCCTGGAGGTGCTCAAGGCCAGGCTGGATGAGACCCTGAGCAAGCTGTGCTGGTGGAAGGTGCCCAGCCCTGCCCAGCCATACCCAGCTGTGCCCAGCTATGCCCAGCCCTGCAGCACCTCTGTTGCTGCTGTCTAGGGCTGGATTTTGCCTGCTTGGTTGTTTCCTCTCCCAGCAGAGTGGAGCTGTGCAGCAGTGACCCAGCCTGGCCTCCAGTGCCTGGGGGTGGGCAAAAAGCACCTGAAGAAGTTGTGGCTGGAGTGCCAGAGCCATGGTTGTGGCAGGGAGGAAGAGTTCCACTCCCAAAGGAGGGCTGAGAATCAAGGTTGGCCTTCCCTGTCTGTGGGCACAGTGGAGTTGGTGGGTGCCAGTCAGAGCAGTGAGCAGTGCCAAGGGAGGCAGCAGTGCCCTGTTAGCGAGGCTGTGGCTGGCAGGGAGGTGCAGAGCTGATGCTGGCTCTGTGTTGCCCTTGAGTGCAGCTGGCTGCAGGGAGCATGCTGTGAGCACACAGCTCTTGGCACCAGGGCCCTGGCAGCCCAAGTGGCTCCAGTCTGGTGAAGATGAAGAGCACTCTGGCCACGGGGGCACACCGCAGGCTGAAGAGATATTGGCAGCGGTGCTGTTGCCAGGCAACACCTCCCATGCACTGCCGTGGCCCTGCTGCCTGTGGAGAGAGCAGAGAGGGGCAGGGCAGGGCTCGGGCACTGCACCCCTGCTGCAGAGGAGGGCAGCCAGAGCCCTGCCTGCACTGCTGTGCTTTGTCCTCCTTGTCTGTAGGAGCCTGGCACAGAAAGCAGGGCGAAAGCTCAGCCCCTGCCTGCTGCCTTTAGAAGTGCAGTGGTGCCCTGCCAGGGCTGCTGCTGTCCCGCGGGTGCTGCAGAGCTGCTCTGTGCTCCTCCAGCAGGCTGTGAGGGCTGCAGTCCTGCCTGGTCTCCTGCAGCTCCGGCAGGAGCAGCAGAGGACTCTGCCACCACTGCCTCTGCCTGCAGCCAGCCCAGGGCAGATCCTGGTGTCCTGGCTCCGCTCTCTGTCTCCTCTCAGAGGTTTGTGAAGGCTCTCCCCACACAGGCCGCTCCCAAGTGCTGCACCAGTGCCACTCAAGGGGCACCACTGGGATTTATTTCTGACAAAGCAAAACTGAGTTATCGTTAAGAAAGGTGTACAGACCATAATGATCCTCTAGTAAAGCTCAGAAGCCCATCCTGTAGTGACCTCTGAGGTCACCCAGGCCAGCATCCACCCAGCCCCACCTGGCCACCAAACCCTGGCCCCAGGGGCCACGGCTACAGCTTTCTGGGACACCTGCAGGCGTGGAGACTGCACCACCTGGGCAGCCTGTGCCAGTCCCTGACCACTCCTGTAGCAAAGAAATTGTTCCTCATCTCCAACCTAAGCCTCCTCTGGAACAATGTCAGGCCATTGCCTCTCCTGTCTGACGGAGGTACAGCAGGGATGGAGGTCCTCAGCCCTTTCTGCATCCTTCACCCCTGTGTCTGGTGGTGCCCTGTAAGGGGGCAGAGAACAGCAGTGCAGGGAGGAGGCAGAGCAGCAGTGCATGGGGCATGCTGGCACATCCTGATGTGTGTGCCCCTGGTTGTGAGGAACATTGTTTCCTGGCAGGCTGCATCCATGGGCTGAGCTCAGCTGTGTGAGCTTCAGCAAGGCCAAGTGCTGCCTCCTGCATTTGGGGCTCAGCAACCCCTGGAATGCTCCAGGCTGGGGGCAAAGAGGCTGGAAACTGCCCAGCAGAAAAGGACCTGAGGGTGCTGGGTGATGGCAGCTGGAGATGAGCCAGCAGTGCCCAGGTGACCAAGAAGGGCACCAGCAACCTGGCCTGGATCAGCAGTGGTGTGGGCAGGGGCAGGGCAGGGATTGTGCCCCTGGACTGGGCACTGCTGAGGCCACAACTTGAGTGCTGGGTTCAGCTTTGGGCCACTCACTCCAAGAAGGACATTGAGAGGCTGGAGCAGGTCCAGAGAAGGACAACCAAGCTGGCGAAGAGTCTGGAGAAGAGGGCTGGGGAGGAGTAGCTGAGGGAGGTGGAGAGGTTCAGCCTGAAGAAGAGGCTGAGGCAGAACTGACTGCTCTCAGCAGAGCTGCTGGCTGTGGCATGGAAGGCAGTGGTGGAAATTAACACAGTTCCCTTCACTCTGCTCTTCAGGATAAAGGTAAAGGGAGGTGCAGGGAGGTTCTCCTCTGCTCTGCCTTGGTGCGAGCACACCTGGAGTGCTGTGTCCAGTTTGGGCTGCCCAGTTCAGAGGGACAGGATGTGCTGGGGAGAGTGCAAGGGAGCAGCAAGGTTCTGGGGTGTCACAGCCTGCTCTTAGCTGTGCTTAGGTACTGCTGCTGGTGCCTCTTCTCCTGCCGTGCTGGCAGCCACCATGGCTCCGGGACACCTTTGTGCCTGCTCTGGCCCCACAAGGAAAGTTTGGTCCATGAGTTCCACAGTGAACTCCAGCTTGATTTGCTGTCTGCTGACAGCTGCTTGAAAGCAAGCCAGGAGGAGCTGACAAAGGATGCCAGCTTTTCAATCCCACCAGGGAGTACCAAGAGGGTTCAGACTGAAGCAGAGGTAGGGAAGAGCATCCATCCATCCATCCATCCCTAACGTGCTTAGACAGGCAGAGCTGGAGCATGAGGAATGTGTAGGATCCTCACTGCTGCGTGGCTGCCACTGCAGGGAGGGGAAAGAGGCCAATGAAAGACTGAGAAGCTCTTTGTGGCCATTTAGTTCAAGCTCTGATAATCTGGATTCAGCAGGCTTCACTTTCTGAGAGAAGCTAAAAGTGGATAGAAGAGAAAACCAAACAGGAAACAAAAGAAGAAGCCCCAAAGCAGCAAACCCAAAGCACCCCACGCGGGTGACCCCCAGGCTGGGCTCTGGGAAGGGCAGGCAGAGGCACCTCTGTCCTTCACTGAGCTCGGGGCTTGGTGCCCCTAAATCTGCTGGAGGAAAGTCTTTGGAATCAAGGGATCTGTGGAAGGCAGGAGGCCTGTGGAATAGGCTGGATGTCAGGAGAAAGTTGTTGTCAGAGAGAGTGATTGGCACTGGAATGGGCTGCCCAGGGAGGTGGTGGAGTGCCCATGGCTGGAGGTGTTGAAGCCAAGCCTGGCTGGGGCACTTAGTGCCATGGTCTGGGTGGTTGGGCAGGGCTGGGTGCTAGGTTGGGCTGGATGAGCTTGGAGCTCTCTTCCAGCCTGCTGGATTCCATGGTTCTTTGATTGTATGGATACAGGTTTGTGGAGGGCAGGAGGGGTGTGGAGGGCAGGAGGTGTGTGGAAGGCAGGAGGTACCTTGCCTGCTGCCTGTGCCCACCCAGCACTGCCAGCCCAGATGTTTCCAACACCAAGTCAAACCGTGCCCAAGACAAAGTGCTCTTTGCACGAGCACAAGGCAGAGCAGTCCCAAGGACTTCCCTTGTCCCCAGCAGCAGCTGGAGCTGCTCTTGGGCTCCATTTGCCTCCCTGGAGCTGTTCCAGGGCCGTGTGGCCATGGTGCTGTTGGGTTGCTGGTTGGATGGGTGATCTTGGTGGTCTTTGCCAACCCAAACAACCCTATGAGAAGCACAAAGATGCCTAAGGAATTGCCTCATCCTCTCCCTCTTTCCTGTCCCATGAGGAAGTCTCTGCCTAGCTAATGAAGGCAGCTCTGCAGGGAGGAAGGCCATGAGAGGTCACCATCCTCTGCCATCAGAGGGCTGCCCCCACCTGCACCCAGCGCACTGCTCAGCCACTTTGCCTTGGCCTGTCACAGAGTGCCTTGGCTTGGGGGTGGGGTGGGGGCAGGCCAGGGAAAACGTCAGAGCTGGACAATATGAGCCATGTGTGGATGGCATCAGCCTGGGCATGATTGCCAGGGCATCAGCATGCAGAGCAGAAGTGGGTTGGGTTGGAAGGGACCTTAAAGCTGACCCAGTGCCACCCCCCTGACACGGGCAGGGACACCTCCCACTGCCCAGGCTGCTCAAGGCTCATCCAGCCTGGCCTGGAACACCTCCAGGGAGGGACATCCACAGCCTCCCTGGGCAGCCTCTTCCACCTCTGGCTGGCTGCTGAGGAGGCAGCAGAAGCTCTCCCTGAGCATTTAGCAGCTGCTGCAGATGGAGCCAGGCCAGGGAGAACAGAATGACTCCAAACAAAGGAGTTTACTCAGTGAACTGAAACTGAAGCCTGCAGATTGGAAAGTTTGATTGGGATCCACCTCAGAGGGCACCTTCCAGCTGGGTTTGGGCTGTCAGCAAGGGGCAGGTTTCCCTCAGTGTGTGTCTCTCCAGTGAGAGTGGGCAGACACTGGCACAGGTTGCCCAGGGAGGTTGTGGAGCACAGAAGCACCCAATGTGATCAAAGATCCTTCTGTGCTCCACAACCTCCCTGGAGGTGTTCCAGGCCAGGCTGGATGAGCCCTTGAGCAGCCTGTGCTGGTGGGAGGTGTCCCTGCCCCTGGCAGGGGGCTGGAGCTGGTTGAGCTTCGAGGTTCCTCCCAACCCAGCCCATTTCTGCTGCGCACGCTGATGCCCTGGCAGCCCTGCCCGGGCTGATGCCACCCACACAGGGCTCACAGTCTCCAGCTCTGACATTTTCCTGGCAGCCACCTGATTTCCTTAAGATCTCCAATTCCTGTCCCACACTGATCCTGCCTCCTGCTGCCCTTGGGAGCAGTGAGCTCCTCTCAGAGCACATTACTCATTCATTACCAGCACCCTAAGAGCCCTGAAGTCCTCCAAGAGCCTTTGCTTTTGCTTTCCTCTTCCTCACTATTAATAGAGAGCTCCCAGCTGCTCTTGCATTTTCCTTCTGCCAGGGAAGCTCTAAGTACCTGATGAAAGTGGTGTGCAGCTCTGAAGCTGCTATCAGTTACCCTAATTAAGGTCAGCTAGGGTGGAGCAGCACTCGGGGTGGAAAGCAATGGAGGCAGGGTGAGCCTCTGTGAGTTCCAGGCTGTCAGGGGCACTGTGGCAGCTGCTCCAGCCCTCAGCCTGCATCATCTCCAGGTAGGCTCCTAGAGGCACTGGGTCTGGGTCTGTTCTTTTTCTCCTCAGAACAAAAAAGCATTGATGGGGACTGGGAGCTGGCCAGGATGACCTCCCAGCAAGGGTGCAGCTCACAGGTGTCAGGGGTTGGAAGGGACCCAAAGAGATCATCCAGTCGAACCCCCTGCCAGAGCAGGACCACACAACCTAGCTCAGGGCACACAGGAACACATCCAGACAGGCCTGGAAAGGCTCCAGAGAAGGAGACTCCACAACCTCTCTGGGCAGCCTGTGCCAGGGCTCTGGGACCCTTCCAGTCAAGAAGTTCCCCTTGTGCTGAGCTGGAACCTCCTGTGCTGCAGCTTCCATCCATTGCTGCTTGTCCTATGCCAGGCAGCAGTGAGCAGAGCCTGTCCCCCACTCCTGACCCCCAGCCCTCAGAGATTTAGAGACATTGATTCAATCCCCTCTCAGTCTTCTCTTCTCCAGACTAAGCATATAATCATAGAATCACAGAATCACAGAATGGTTTAGGTTGGAAGGGACCTCAAGGATCATCCAGCTCCAACCCCCTGCCATAGGCAGGGACACCTCCCACTAGAGCAGGCTGCTCAAGGCCTCATCCAGCCTGGC
>WAAF01018297.1:8982-35306 GCA_013400475.1 Tricholaema leucomelas
AGAGGACTCGAGGAGAGGAGAGGAGAGGAGAGGAGAGGAGAGGAGAGGAGAGGAGAGGAGAGGAGAGGAGAGGAGAGGAGAGGAGAGGAGAAGGGAGGAGAGGGGAGGAGAAGGGAGGGGAGGGGAAGAGAAAAGACAGAAGGGAAGGGAAAAGACAGAAGGGATGGGAAAAAAGAGGAGAGGAGTCGTTGTTGAGCAGGCAATTAATTCCCTGCCCCCAAGCAGCACTCTTAAAATGTTAGAAAATTGCATGTAGACACCAACGAATGTTAGCAAAATTAGTGGCACCTCAGCAATAGCACCATAACACCATGAGAATAATGATGGCACTCTGCTACTAACCCCTTAGGTGCTTGGTAGGCTTGGCTCTTGCACAGCAGAAGCCAGATATTATTGCAGGGGGAGGTTTGCAAAGCACCTTCCACCAGGTGGAAGTCTGATGAGATCTGTCTTAAATCGGTGCCTTTCAGGACACGTTACAATAGCTCTACCTTTCAGCCCATTGTGGAGCAGCCTGTGTGCGAAGCAGGGGGATCTATTGTCCGTCACCTCCGGCGCTATTTAGATGGGTAATTTAATTTAACACCAGCAGGAGGCTTCCAAATAACTCTCCTCAGCATGGGAAGGACAATAACCTCCAGTGCATATTCACACAATATTTTTTGACCTGCAGGGCTGTCAGATTCAGGAGGGGTTGTGCCTTGTTTCTCTTTGGAGGACAACTGAAGGCAGATATGCCTCTATCCTGGTTTATTTAAGGGATTTAAGGGATTTCCTAACACTCCTTTCTCTGTGCTGAGCCTCCAGGGCTCGTGGTGTCCCTGCCATTTCTTTCTCTAAGTTCTTGCATTTAGAATCATAGAATCAGTCAGGGTTGGAAGAGACCACAAGGATCATCCAGTTCCATTTGCTGTATGATATCATAGTATCATAGTATCATCAGGGGTGGAAGAGACCTCACAGATCATCAAGTCAAACCCTTCACCACAGAGCTCAATATCAAACTGCACAAATCACACCTGCCTTTATGACCAAGCCTCTGTGCTGAGATTTGACTGTTTACACAATTCCAGTTTCAGCAATGGCCCTAGAAACAATTGTATAGACCTGAAAGCAGTGTGTGTGGCTTTTAGGTGATGGAGAGATGGTAGCTGTGGACTGGGAAACTCAGAATCACATCCCTAGCCTTGCTGTGCCAGCCTGTGTCCTGGAGTGATGGCTTCTCTTGTTTTGGCGATCAGGACATCAAGCCTCAGCGGGAGGGTGACTGCAACTGCCAGTTTCACCGAGGTGATGCCACATGCTTACTAGCCAATGAACAGAAAGAAGAGGGCCCTAGGTCTGCCATGAGGATGGATCCATGTGTCAGGAAAGGGAAGCACTCTGCTAAGCAGCCACCTTTCAGCTGTGTCCAACAGTGTGCGCAGAGTGGAGAGAAGAGTTATTGCACAGCCGAAGAGCGCAACGCAGATCTCTGCACCAGGCTCCTCTGAAAGATGTCACTTCTCAACTGAGCCCTTTCTGAATACATCATTTAACTTATCTCACAGCACAGCTGTCTCCTCTGATTCCAAGTGTCACTAAGTTTGGGGAGGAGCTTTCTGAAAGGAAATGTGCTTAGGATTTGTTCAGTTGCCTTTATAAACCGAGCCAGGGAGAGAGCAAATGGATACAAATAGTTTCCTTCGGGATATATTGATGCTGCTCTTTTATCCTGCAAGTATTACTAGCTGGAGGAGAAGTTTTTCCAAGCTGGGTGCCAGTTTTATTTAGCTTCTTTGTTTATTTAATTACACGTGGCTGGGGGAAGCTGGTGGCCTTGCCTGCTAGTCTGGTGGCTCAGGTAGAACCATAATGCTCTGTGTCAAGAAGAAGGGGTCAGTCTCTTTCCAACGGTGTCCTGTGATAGGACAAGGGACAATGGATACAAACTGGAACACAGGAAATTCCACCTCCATATGAGGAAAAACTTTACTGTAAGGGTGACAGAGCCTTGGAGCAGGCTGCCAAGAGAGAATCATAGAATCAGCCAGGTTGGAAGAGACCTCCAAAATTATCCAGTCCAACCTAGCACCCAGCCCTGTCCAATCAATCAGACCATGGCACTAAGTGCCTCATCCAAGCTTTTCTTGACCACCTCCAGTGATGGCAACTCCACCACCTCCCTGGGCAGCCCATTCCAATGCCAATCACTCTCTCTGCCAACAACTTCCTCCTAACATCCAGCCTAGACCTGCCCTGGCACAACTTGAGACTGTGTCCCCTTGTTCTGCTGCTGGGTGCCTGGAAGAAGAGACTGTTGTGGAGTCTCCTTCTCAGGAGCCTTTCAAGACACATCTGGATGTGTTCCTGTGTGAGCTGTGATCCTGCTTTGGCAAGGAAGCTAGACATGATGATCCCTTTCTTCTCTCTCTTCCAACCCCACCATTCTATGATTCTATGACTTTGTCTGCAGTGTCAGTCCTTACCTGTCATTTCCTTGCATCACTAAACTCCCCTTAATTTTGATTCCCTCCAAACAGGGCAACAAAAAGATCTAATTTCCTCCTTCAACTCCACTGCACAGGCCTGTGTATATCAAACCCCAGAATTTTGCCTGTGCATTGTCTGTATCCCACAAAAACACACTGCTGTGTCCTGGCCTGTATCAGGAGCAGTGTGGCCAGTAGGACAAGGGAGGTTATTCTTTGTACTCAACACTGCTCAGGCCACACCTTGAGTGCTGTGTCCAGTTCTGAGCTCCTCCATTCAAGAGAGATGTTGAGGTGCTGGAAGGTGTCCAGAGGAGGGCGACAAAGCTGGTGAGGGGCCTGGAGCACAGCCCTGTGAGGAGAGGCTGAGTGAGCTGGGGGTGTGCAGCCTGCAGAAGAGGAGGCTCAGGGCAGAGCTCATTGCTGTCTGCAGCTCCCTGCAGGGAGGCTGTACCCAGGTGGGTTTGGTCTCTTCTCCCAGACAACCAGCAACAGAACAAGGGGACACAGCCTCAAGCTGTGCCAGGGGAGGTCTAGGCTGGATGTTAGGAGGAAGTTGTTGGCAGAGAGAGTGATTGGCATTGGAATGGGCTGCCCAGGGAGGTGGTGGAGTTGCCATCACTGGAGGTGTTCAAGAAAAGACTGGATGAGGCACTTAGTGCCATGGTCTGGTTGATTGGACAGGGTTGGGTGCTAGGTTGGGCTGGATGAGCTTGGAGGTCTCTTCCAACCTGGTTGATTCTATGATTCTATGATCCTGCCAGGTGATGCTGCCCCTTACCGATGCTCCACAGTAACCAAGCCCTGGCGTTATTCTGCCTGCCTCATTCAGGGTGCGGATGGCTGAAGAAACACTCTCAGCTTTTTTGGGAGCTGTGTTTAATTATTGCACTCAATTAGTCACTTCCTCCACCCCCACACTTTATTTATAATGTTGTTTCCACAAGTCATGAAAAGGTTCTAGCCAAAAGCTTCAGAGATGACAGATGATTCACAGATCCCCTCCTCTCCTGCCTTGTGCTCCCAAGAACTTTGGGAACCAGAAAGCAAAGTAATTTTTGGACTAATTCAACTGCTCACACTGGGGCTGTGTAGCCATAAATTACTTGGTCTTTCCCTTCCCCTTCCTCTGGTGCCTTTGGCACCTGCACCTTATGATTGCTCTAGTGAGGCCCCACCTGGAGTACTGCATCCAGTACTGGAGCCTCTTTTACAAGAAGGATGTGAGATGCTGGAGCATGTCCAGAGAAGGGCCACGAGGATGCTCAGAGGGCTGCAGCAGCTCTGCTATGAGGACAGACTGAAAGAGTTGGGGCTGTGCAGGCTGGAGAAGAGAAGGCTCCCAGGTGACCTTCTTGTGGCCTTCCAGGATCTGAAGGAGGCCTGCAAAAAAGCTGTGGAGGGACTTTTGAGGCTGTCAGGGAGTGACAGGACTGGGGGAAATGGAGCAAAGTTGGAGGTGGGGAGAGTCAGCTTGGAGGTGAGGAGGAAGTTGTTGAGCATGAGGATGGTGAGAGGCTGGCAGGGGTAGCCCAGGGAGGTGGTTGAGGCCCCATGGCTGGAGGTGTTTCAGGCCAGGCTGGATGAGGCTGTGGAAAGCCTGCTCTAGGGTAGGGTGTCCCTGGGCATGGCAGGGGGATTGTAACTGGCTGCTCCTTGTGGTCCCTTCCAACCCTGACTGATTCTATGGTTCTATTCTATGATAAAGGCATTGCTGGCAATATTAAGCACATTGGAAGGTTTCCATGAGCCAAAGGCTACTGGGGGCCATTTCCTGGGCTGGAATGAAGGCTGTTAGGGAAAATGTGGGCACTGCAATCTCGTAACATGCATAATGAGCTGGCTTGGAAGGAACAGACACCTCTGTCCTTTGTGAGGAGCCCCCAGAAAGGCAGTGCTTACATTTCCTCCAGAGCCTTTTGCTGCCTGCTTAAGTCCTTGAGCTGTTACAGAAAATAGGAACATTTGGGCTCCTGTTAGTGTAATAGCTAATAATAGCCTCCCAGTTTCCTTATCTTCATTTGAACCCTTTAATACACCCAGCCATTTCCTAACAGATGGGGAACAGGTATGGAGGAAGCCTAAGCAGCTGGCCCAAGGTCGTACGGGAAGGCTGTGGCAGCGCTGGCGCTGAGCCCACGTCTGCAGATCCTGAGCCAGATCCCCAGTGTCTGGGTGACATCCTCACCTAGCAAATGACAGGAGATCACACACTGAGAGCCAAGCCATGTCCTGAACTATCCTCAGCCTTATCTGCTGACAGAGAAGGTCTCCAATTGCTGCTGAGGGCTGAGACTGGTCTGTCCTGAAGGATGCTGCAGCCTGACCCAGCGCTGGGATCTCGGTAGGAAGAAGCAGGAACAGCATCTCTCTGAGAGGTAGCCAGGATCTGGTCTTGTGCAGTAGCATCTGTGCTAGGGAGAGCTGAAGTAGCTGCTCATCATGTACATATATATGTATGCATATATAACCTCCCTCCCTCCCTCATGCAGCTGGCGAGGTTCGGCTGAGTGCTGCGGGCTCTGCTCCGCCCGTTGCCGAGCCCGCCCGGCTCAGAGTCGCGGTGCTGCCGATCGATTCTTGTTTAGACAGCATTTCCATGTTGATTTTTGTTTGGTGGCCTTTGCAGTGAGGTGTGACAAGCTGCTTGCACAAACAGCACTGGAGGGAAGAAAAGACACATCCTACTTCCCCCCGCTGCCGGCGTCCTAGCAGCCTGGAAACACTTGGTGAAGGAGGTGATCCCTCCTGGGCTCCCCAGCACCTGCTCTGGGAGCTCCCCAGCACCAAGAGATGACTTTTGCAGAGCCATCAGGCGATTTTAGAGGCAGACATCTTTATCTTTAAAAACACTTCAGTGAAACAGATGCTCGAGCTGTTCCTCACTCTAGAAGGTAACTGCTAATTAGTTTTGTGTACAGCATAAGCCTCCCCTCCACATGGCATATTTTATGTCAGCAACGGATCCCTATCAGAGACTCTTATCTGTTTGCTGTCCTCCCCCAGTATTCGGGAGGGGAATGGAGTTTCCATCACCAGCTTTGCATTTCTGCTCTGATAATTCCTCTCTTCAAAATAACATGGTGCATCCTGTGTGGCTGAAATGGGCTGTTTTGGAGGAGGGGGGCCAACCCTGGGTTCTGCACTTTGGCCACAGCAACCCCAAGCAGCGCTACAGGCTGGGGACAGAGTGGCTGGAGAGCAGCCAGGAAGAAAGGGACCTGGGGGTACTGGTGGATAGTAGGCTAAAGATGAGCCAGCAGAGTGCCCAGGTGGCCAAGAGGGCCAATGGCATCCTGGCCTGTACCAGGAACAGTGTGGCCAGTAGGACAAGGGAGGTTATTCTGCCCCTGTACTCAACACTGCTCAGGCCACACCTTGAGTGCTGTGTCCAGTTCTGAGCTCCTCCATTCAAGAGAGATGTTGAGGTGCTGGAACGTGTCCAGAGAAGGGCATTAAAGCTAGTGAAGGGCCTGGAGCACAGCCCTGTGAGGAGAGGCTGAAGGAGCTGGGGTTGTTTAGCCTGGAGAAGAGGAGGCTCAGGGCAGACCTCATTGCTGTCTACAAATACCTGAAGGGAGGCTGTAGCCAGGTGGGGTTGGTCTCTTCTCCCAGACAACCAGCAACAGGACAATGGGACNTCTATTCTATTCCAACCCCTTCTGCCTAGCCCTGCTCACCTTCCTGCCGCGAAGGCTGCGTGGTTTCGGGTGGGAGCCCACACGAGTGCCACGGCTGCACAGAAGGGAGCTTTTCCTTTTTTTTTCCTTTCAGCAGGGCCCCTCTGCCTCGTGGGGATTGCACTTGTGGGGAGAGAATGCAGTGCATGGCCCATTTGAAGTCTTCTTTATAAATATTCAATTCCCCTTGCTGCGGCAGGCAGCCCAGCGGAGCAACCCCTCCTGGGCCTGCATGCCAAGAATTTGCAGATTAAAACTCCTCCAATGTGCATCTCCACAACGGGCCCAGCCTTATCTGGAGTGGGCCTGTGGAACTATTGTGCTGATAATCTGGGGATTAAGAGACTTTAATAAAAGGCTTTGACATGGCAGGTCATAGCTGCTCCAGAAAAAAAAAAACCACCACAACAACAAAATAGCCAAAAAATCAGATCTGTTACTCCCAACTGGCTTAATCCTGAGTGAACTGGGATCATAGAATCATAGAATCAGGCAGGGTTGGAAGCATCAGCCAGTTCCAACCTCCCTGCCATGGACAGGGACACCCTACCCTAGATCAGGCTGGACACAGCCTCATCCAGCCTGGCCTTAAACACCTCCAGGGATGGGGCCTCAACCACCTCCCTGAGCAACCCAAATTCCAGGCTCTCCCCACTCTCATGCTAAAGAGCTTCCTCCTCATGTCCAGTCTGAATCCACACTCTGCAAGAGTGCCAGGGGGATTCAGAGTTGCTCAGCACCTTGCTCCAGGAGTTTGTGATCCCCTAACGAGTTTGCTGGTCCCTGTGTGCCCTGTACAGCCAAACTGTGGGGACTCTTAAAACCCACCTACCCAAGGCTGCTGCTGTCCTTAACTGTTGGCCATGGAGGACCCACACTGCATCCATCCTACTGAGCTGGCTGTGATGTTGGTTATGGCACAGCCCAGCTGTGGTCCTCACTCTTCTCCCAGTGCATTCTAGGGGAAACCACTCATAGAATAGAATCATAGAATCAGTCAGGGTTGGAAGGGACTACAAGGATCATCTAATTCCAACCTCCCTGCCATGGACAGGGACACCCTACCCTAGATCAGCCTGCACACAGCCTCATCAAGCCTGGCCTTAAACCCCTCCAGGGATGGGGCCTCAACCATCTCCCTGGGTAACCCAGTCCAGGCTCTCACCACTCTCATAATTAACAACTTCCTCCTCATGTCCAGGCTGAATCTCCCCACATGCAGCTTTGCTCCATTCCCCCCAGTCTTGTCACTCCCTGACAGCCTAAAAGTTCCCTCTCCAGCTTTTTTGCAGGCCCCCTTCAGATCCTGTAAGGCCACAGAAGGTCACCTGGGAGCCTCCTCTTCTCCAGCCTGCACAGCCCCAACTCTTTCAGTCTGTGCTCACAGCAGAGCTGCTGCAGCCCTCTGAGCATCCTTGTGGATGACTCCCAGTTCAGGCACCCTCCTGGACCCCACGTGAGCATCTGCCTGTGCACAGTAATTACATCTGGGTTTCTCATGGAAACACAAAGCTGCAGCAATTTTCACCCAGCACTTGTCTCTAAACAAACTGTTAATATTTTAAGTGTCTTTCACGAGCCTGAGTCTAATTAATTAAAGGTTTATGAAAAACAATTAGGTTTTGATAGGGATCACCTTCTCTTGAGTCCCATGTCTGCACAGAGGGAAAAAAAAAAAGAAAGAGGGGTTAGAAAGTCTCAGGTTGAAATTTAGAACTGCAGTGAATAAGAGAATACACAAATCCCACATGGACTGGGGAAATTAGGACATTTGGTGCCAGATTGTCTGACTAATTAGATTTCTATCAAGTCCTGAGGGACTGGCTGATGCAGCATTTTAATTTAAAGCTGCAGCAGCAGCAGCTTTCCCCCTTCTCCTCATGCTCGTTATCAAACTACCTGTGCCTTCAACATGCAGCCTTTTCCCTTCCTGGAGTTGCACCTCTGCAAGGATCAAACCTTCTCATTCTGTGCTTTGCAGCCTTGGCTCTGCCGTTTGCTGCTGGGTTTTGTTTGAATGGGAAAGGAGCTCTCTGTGCCTGCAGGGGGATTTCCCCATGATATGAGGCATGGCATTCCTTGACAGCCTCGTGGGAAATGCTCATATGGGAAGAGGCTGAGATGTCTGTGAGTTACCCACTCCACCAGTTAGTGTTCATAACGAAGAGGACCCTCAAAACCAAGTGTGTTGCCCAGCAAAGCAGGTGGAAGGAGAGCATCCACCTTGCTGCTGAGCCAGGCTGCTCTCTGGACCTGCCACCTCAGCGCCTCACTTGGCATCAGGGGAGCAGCTCTGCTGTTTGCTGCTGGGTTTTGTCTGAATGGGAAAGGAGCTCTGGGTGCCTGCAAGGGGATTTCCCCATGATATGAGGCATGGCATCCCTCAACAGCCACGTGGGAAATGCTGAGGTGTCTGTGAGTTACCCACTCCACCAGTTAGTCTTCATGATTAAGAGGATCCTCAAAACCAAGCGTGCTGCCCAGGAAAGCAGGCGGAAGGAGAGCGTCCACCTTGCTGCTGAGCCACGCTGCTCTCCGAACCTGCCACCTCAGAGCCTCACTTGGCATCAGGAGAGCAGCTCTGCATTTCAGATGAAGTGCTGGCAGGTTCTGGGAGTTAGTTCATTTCCATCCTGAAACCTCCTGAAATGAAGATCAATGCTCAAACGGCTGATCCCTGCAGGGAGAACAGCACAGCACCTCTTTCAATTATATTAAAATATGCTGATGCAATTCTTCTGCATCCAGGCACAGGCTGGAAAAGACAAGCAGCTTGGTGGCAAAGCTGTGGAGCAGGCAGAAGGCCTTGTCCCTGAGCTAGTCCAGGCTCCCAGTTTGGAGCAGGAGTCTAACTTTAAAGTCCCTGAAGTTACTGGGGCTGAGCTCGGGTTTAATGTCTATGGAGCAATGCACAAATGGATTCAGAGCCACAAAATTGCCAGAGTCCTACTTAGCAGGCACCAAAATTTGGTGTCAGCTGCTCCAAAAATAGTTGGGGTTGTTGAAATAGAGTAAGTGGAGCTTTAAAAAGCCATTCCTTACGTGACAGGAGGAGACTGCAAATATCCCCATGCCTTACTTGATGAAAAATGATGATGCTATTATTGCTATTTTATATGATGGGTACCTAATTAACAGGGTCTACAGAATCATTTCTTCTCCCATTTTGCTTTACTTCTTCCACATTATTTTATCAAAAGAAAAAAAGAAGGAAGGAAGGAAGGAAGGAAGGAAGGAAGGAAGGAAGGAAGGAAGGAAGGAAGGAAGGAAGGAAAGAAAGAGAGAATGAGGGAAAGAAAGAAGCAGAGAAAGAGAGAAAGAAAGAAAGAAAGAAAGAAAGCAAGAAAGAAAGAAAGAAAGAAAGAAAGAAAGAGAAAGAGAGAGAGAATTAATGAGAGAAAGAGAGAGAAGAAAGAGAGAGAAAGAGAGAAGAGAGAGAGAAAGAGAGAAAGAGAGAAAGAGAGAGAATTAAAGAGAGAAAGAAAGAAAGAAAGAAAGAGAATGAAAGAAAGAAAGAAAGAGAAAGAAAGAAAGAGAGAATTAGAGAAAGAGAAAGAGAGAAAGAGAGAGAGAGAGAGAGAGAGAAAGAGAGAAAGAGAGAAAGAAAGAAAGAAAGAAAGAAAGAAAGAAAGAAAGAAAGAAAGAAAGAGAGAGAAGAGATAATGGAATTATATCTTATGCTTCAATGAAAGTATCATTCCTCTTGATAACCAAACCCAGCCAAGTCAAGCATTCCCCTGAATATTAAACACAAAAAGTGCATTTCAGATGTGGCAGGGATCTGCTGCTGAGCTAAGCCTTTGACTCCTCGCTTTGTGGGGAGTAGCTGGGCAGTGGAGGGAGCTGAAATTGCAACGAGAGCTTCTGAAGAGGCTGAATTTCCCAGCTCTCATTGATTGAAAGCAGGCCTCCAACATTATTGAAACGGTTTCACTTAACCTCATTTCCCTGTTATTATTTTGTTATGCTTTTCTTGGTGGGGAGGGGTGGGGAGAAGGGGGGGAAGGTGATCTAATACTTCTGTCCTCCTGTCAGCGATCCCTAGATGCTAAAAATGATTTAACCTGACCGGACTTCAGCCAGATGCTCAATGCAAGAGGCAACAGGAGCCTGGCCAGGACCAACAGCCCTATTTGTGATCATCTCAATTTCCAGTAGATGTGTTAAAGAGGGAAAAGGGTCAGCTATTACTGTAAGAGCATTAAGAGCCTGGGTGATGAATGAGACTCTCACTAAACTGTGTAATAAAGAATCACAGAACAAAAGGGACATTTCTAGCCCCCCAGTGCCCAGAGCTGCTGGGCTTTGAAAGATGCCATAAGCATCATGAGAAAAGCAAATGAGCTGGAGCTCCTTTGGAAGTGTAGCTGCTGTTTGGGGTCCTAAGAGGGATCTAGGGTCCCCTGAAAAGGTAAAGATCTCTAATTTGCTCACCCAGATTTGTGGACCTATATTAAGTGCTCTATAAATACTCCTATAATTTTGTGCTGGTGCTTTTTCACCTTTGAAATGTCAGAACAGACAGAAAATGCAGAGTGATGATTATAAAACACACTTGCAGGAAGCTGCTTCTGAACAGGAACGTTTGTTTCCCTCATTTGCTCCCTTCCTGTTCCTCTCTCTCCACCCAACAGAGAAATCCAACAGATTTCCAATGTATTTGGATTAACCAGAAATCCATTTCCACTGAAAGGAGACCAAAGAATGGAACAAGTCACTGGGTTGCATTGATGATACTGCTGGGTTTCTTTGGCTTTAAATCCTGCTTTGTTTTCAAGTTAAATTGAGACACATCCAGAGAATAATATCTGCTGTGGGAAGGTCATTGTCAGAAAAGAGAAGGAGGGATAGGCAGGTTGTGCTCAGGAAGTGTGGGACCTAACTGACACCCATCCTGGGCTGCATCAGAAGCAGTGTGGAACCCAACTGACATCAATCCTGAGTGCATCAAAAGCAGTGTGGAACTCAACTGACACCAATGCTGGGCTGCATCAAAAGCAGTGTGGAACCCAACTGACACCAATGCTGGGCTGCATCAGAAGCAGTGTGGAACCCAACTGACATCAATCCTGAGTGCATCAAAAGCAGTGTGGAACTCAACTGACACCAATCCTGGGCTGCATCAGAAGCAATGTGGAACTCAACTGACACCAACCCTGGGCTGCATCAGAAGCAGTGTGGCCAGCAGGTCAAGAGAGAGGATTCTTTCCCTCTACTTCACTCTAGTGAGACTCCATCTGGAGTATTGTGTTCGGCTCTGGAGTCCCCAACACAAGAAGGACAGAAAAACTGTTAGGGTCCAGAGAAAGGCCACAAAGATGATCTGATGGGTGGGACACTTCTCCCATGAAGACAGACTGAGAGAGTTTGGGTTGTTCATGGAGAAGGCTGGGAAGACCTTAGAGCAGCCTTCTAGAATTTGAAGGGGCCCTGTAGGATTGCAGGGACGTTTTACAAAGCCATGGAGTGACAGGACAAGGGATAATGGCATCAAAGTGGAAGAAGCATATACCCAGGGGAGGTCTAGACTGGATGTTAGGAGGAAGTTCCTCCCAGAGAGAGTGATTGCCACTTCCTGGGCAGCCCATTCCAATGCCAATCACTCTCTCTGTGAAGAACTTCTTCCTAACATCCAGCCTAAATCTGCCCTGGCACAGCTTGAGGCTGTGTCCTCTTGTTCTGTTGCTGCTTGCCTGGCAGAAGAGCCCAACCCCACCTGGCTACAACCTCCCTTCAGGCAGTTGTAGGCAGCAATGAGCTCTGCCCTGAGCCTCCTCTTCTGCAGGCTGCACACCCCCAGCTCCCTCAGCCTCTCCTCACAGGGCTGTGCTGCAGCCCCAAACCAGCCTTGCTGCCCTTCTCTGGACACGTTCAAGCACCTCAACATCTTAAAGATGAGCACTGAAGTGGTTGTGGGTTGTATGTCACACTGTGAGTATGTGACACATAAGATTGCTTTTGAGGATGTCAAGAGTGAGAGCAGCTTTTGAACTCTTTTTCAATCACCTGTCTCACTGCCTTCCTGCAAGTAGCAGGGAAACAAGGGAGAGGCCACTAAAAAGTTTGAGGCCACCACATCATCTACCATCTCTCTCACAAGAGCCATCCTCTTGCTATACATAATGACATGATGCATTTTTTTCCTCTAAGTGCTATCTGAGATGTCTTCTTTTAGCTGATACAAGATGTCCAAACCCATGATTTGGCAGAAGAACAAGGAAATCAGGTCCTGCTCCATGCCCTGCCTCTTTGTATCTCACAGCCTGTGTCCAACACTGCCCATGAGTGGGGGGACAGGGAGCTGGAAACTCTCCAGCAGCAGGAGCTCAGAGAAAGTCAGCTTTAAACTGCAGCCCTGTCTTTTGGGGCTTACTGACTCTAACTCCAGTCTGCTTATGTCTTATTTTCAGTAGATCATATGCAGCTCTGGAAAACAATTCCCTGCAGTAGGTGGATGATCTAACAAGACAGAGCAAAAGTGTTCTTATGCGAAAGGAAATAGACAACTTGTTTTATTTTGTGGTAGCCATTGGGCACCTTCTGTTGGCCTGAGCCAAAAAAGGTAGACTTGAACATTATTTTGTGTCTTTGGTTCAGTCCATAGCAAAGATAACAAGGCAAATAAATTCAGGTTTGCCTGAAAGAAGCAGAACTCTGCCAGGAGAAAGCAGGTTCTGCCTGCACAGCTTTGAGCTTGTTGTAGAGGACAATCAGCCCAAAGTGCCTTTCTTGCTGCTCTGAGAAGCAGAGTTGGCTCAGCTGGTGCTTGACACATCCTCCCTCCTTTCCCCCTCAATGCCTCCAGACTTTTGTGCCCAATACCAAACCACAAAGTCTGTATTTTTACAGCCCAAGTCTTGCTAAGATTTTACTGAACGTGGTGACACAAGGGGTGAGATGACCAACAGGTGTGCTTTGGGTGAGGGCTGCAGTCTTTTTGCCTAACCTAGAGGAGCTCCTGCCTCAAAGTGACAGCTGACAGCAGTGCTCACATTGTCACTGCTTCCTTTCCTACTGTCTCAGCCCACAGACACAACAGACACCATTTATTTTAACATGGAGCCTAAATAGCTTGGACACCAATCCTGCTTTTGAATGGCTTCAAGCTGCACCAGAGGAGGATTAGATTGGATATTAGGAAGAATTTCTGTATTGAAAGTGTGGTCAGGGATTGGAGCAGGCTGCCCAGGATGATTCTGGAGTCACCATCCCTGGAAGTGTTCAAAAAAACTTGTGGACATGGCACTTTGAGAGTACACAGCTTGAGTGCTGTGTCCAGTTCTGGGCCACTCAATTCAAGAGAGGTGTTGAGATACTGAAGGTGTCCAGAGAAGGGTGATGAAGCTGGTGAGGGGCCTGGGGCACAGCCCTGTGAGGAGAGGCTGAGGGAGCTGGGGGTGTGCAGCCTGCAGAAGAGGAGGCTCAGGGCAGAGCTCATTGCTGTCTACAATTCCCTGAAAGGAGGCTGTAGCCAGGTGGGGTTGGGCTCTGCTGCCAGGCAGCCAGCAACAGAACAAGGGAACACAGTCTCAAGTTGTGCCAGGGGAGGTCTAGGCTGGATGTTAGGAGGAAGTTGTTGGCAGAGAGAGTGATTGGCATTGGAATGGGCTGCCCAGGGAGGTGGTGGAGTCACCATCCCTGGAGGTGTTCAAGAAAAGCCTGGATGAGGCACTTAGTGCCATGGTCTGGTTGATTGAATAGGGCTGGGTGCTAGGTCGGACTGGATGATCTTGGAGGTCTCTTCCAACCTGGTTGATTCTGTGACTTTATGTTTTTTGTGGCCATGGTGGTGCTGGGTTGATGACTGGACTTGGTGACCTTAGAGGGCTTTTCCAACTTTAATGACTATTAATCATGGGAAGGAAAAGCTCCAAAGTCTCATTTCAGTGCTTCTCTAAATCCAAATGATTTATTTCTAATTGAAATATTTCTAGGATTCACCTCACCTGTGTTTGAGCTGGACAAGTAACTTGGGACAAAGCAGAAGGGACACAGGTCCTTCAGGCAGGTCTGTAGCAAAGAAGAGACTGAGCCAGTGCTATGGTCTAGTTGACTGGATAGGGCTGGGTGCTAGGTTGGACTGGATGAGCTTGGAGGTCTCTTCCAATCTGGTTGATTCTATTCTATTCTATTCTATTCTATTCTATTCTATTCAGTGAGGTGTTTTCAAAAAGAAGTTGAAAAAGCTTTCAAATTCTTTGTTGGTGCTTTGAACATGAAGAATTGTGCTCCTGCTCTGGTGCAGGATGCCATCAGGGTCTTCTGCAACCTGGATGTTTCTGTCATTCTGTGATCAGTAAGTTAAGGTATAGCATTGTAGAATCGTTTGAGTTGGAAGGGACCTTAAAGGTCATCTTGTTCCAACTCCCCTGCCATGGGCAGGGACATCTCCCACTAGAGCAGGATGCTCAAGGCCTCATCCAGTCTGGCCTCGAACAGCTCCAGGGAGGGGGCATCCACAACCTCCCTGGGCAACCTGTTCCACGGACCCTTGACCAGCAACCTCCAGTCAACATGTCTCACTTGCCTGGGAAGTGAAAGGGAAATCTATTTTGTTTGTAATAAAGCTGATTATCATAGATAAATGTATCTAATTAGTCTCATTTGCTGACACACAAGCCTTTAATTGCAAGTTGAATAATTAGACATATCTGCATATGCAAATGAATAGGGTTATACTATGTCACTCTTAACATGATTTCTCTGGAGACAAATAGCTCTCGATATTTCAGGGGAGAATCTGATATATTAATTTACAGAGACAAATAACTTTATTTAGAGCGAGTCGCTCTCATGTTTGTTTATATAAAGCAGTAAGAGAAGAAATAGAAGGCGTTTTATGTGGAAGGAAACAGCTGGAAGATACTAATTTACCAGGGGGGGAAATCCTTGCCATCCGTAAGGCTTCTCTGCCGGTGAGCGCTGGGCAGAGGGAGCGTTTCCCAGCCGGACATCCCAGCTCAGCGCGGTGGGAGCTGTGCCCCGCAGCTACAGCCTCGTCGGAACCACCCATCCCACTCATCCCACCACGCCAGCCACCTTCCTCCTCGCTGGCATTGCTGCATTCCCCCCCTCTTCTCCCGGCTGGTGGATACATGACGTGATGCTGAAACGCTTTGGCCTGTTGTTTGCCAAGCAGATGGCCGCTGCAGCGGGCTGCAGTTTGCGGCGGGAGCATGCCGGGATACTCAGCCCTCCTCCGCCGGGATGCGAGATGAATCCTAATAAGGCTGCTGGTGGTAGGCACCAGACCCAATCTGGGCGAGGGGAACAGGGCAGCGACTTGCTGGAGCACGTAAACCATTTTCCATTGAGGATCCTAACGCCTCATCTTGGAGCAGGACACTGCGGATGAGGCAGGATGGACGTCCCAGGCTGGTCACTGGTGGCTTGGCAAAACTGGAGGGGATCAGGACCAGCGAGTAAAGTGTTGGAAAGTGGTGCCATACCCATATCTGCTGCTGTTGTCCCTGTCCTGTCCTGTTTCGAAGGTAGTACCTAAAACAGGAGGAAAATCTGCTCCGAGTGCCCTCTTCTGCCTAGAGAGATAAATAATGATAACAATCATAATACTCAACAATAATAATGACGGTGACCGCGGACAGGGCTCTGATTGCCTTCCCTGCAGCGGCCGCATCCGCACGGCCATGCAGGCTCTGCTGTCGCTGCTCCTGTCGCCGTCCCTGTCCCGCCGCCCCGCAGCAGCCCCCGCCTCTATCTTCCCGCCCCGCCTGCCCCTACTTCGGGGCTTTGCTGTCGCGGTGCCCCCTCCCCGGCTCTGCAGCATCTCCGGAGGAGCCCCGGCAGAGGGACGTCCCCGGCGGAGCCGATCTCGGGTAGCCCACCCCTGGTTCCTCCCCAGTCCCGGCGCTCCCTCCCGGAGACGTTGCCGCGGAAACTGGGCCGGGGCCGTTGCAGAGAGCGGACGGCGCCGGCAGGGGGCAGCACCGGTACGAGCCTACCCGGGACGGCTGGAGAAGAGAACGAGGATGCGATGGGATGGGAGCGAGATAGGGACAGTATTGGAATTGGATGGGAAAGGAGTGGGTATGGGATAGGGAGGGGCTAGGAATGGGATGGGAACGGGATGCGTGTGGGATGGGTGCAGACAGTGTGCAGGCTGATTGAGGTGCAAGTGGCATTCAGGGTCACTTCCAGATCTGAGCCCCTCTCAGCAGCCAACGTCCCTTTCTGGGTGCCCTGCACAAGAAAACACCACGCCAGGACCCTGAGCTGCACAGGGATAGTATTCCATTTGCACTTACAATCTGCTGTCTCAGTTGGAGACAGGTAGTGTCTTTTCCCACATCAGGAGCAGCTCCATGTCTCACAGCAGTGAAGGGACCATCACTTAGGGCTGGATGATGATGTACCACAGTTTCTCATGTTATCCCATGCAGCAAGCACAGTTTATGGGCAGGATTCCTATTTGGACCTCATCTCTTTGCAAGGAAGCATCATTCATGCTCTGGATTTCTAACACAAACCTGAGTCATCGAGTTGGCAAGATCCAGTGATGCAACCTGCTTCTCACCCTGTAGGGCGATGAAGCTGGTGAGAGGCCTGGAGCACAGCCCTGTGAGGAGAGGCTGAGGGAGCTGGGGGTGTGCAGCCTGCAGAAGAGGAGGCTCAGGGCAGAGCTCATTGCTGTCTACAACTCCCTGAAAGGAGGCTGTAGCCAGGTGGGGTTGGTCTCTTCTGCCAGGCAACAAGCAACAGAACAAGGGGACACAGTCTCAAGTTGTGCTGGGGGAGATTCAGTACGGATGTTAGGAGGAAGTTGTTGTCAGAGAGAGTGATTGGCATTGGAATGGGCTGCCCAGGGAGGTGGTGGAGTCACCGTCCCTGGGGGTGTTCAAACAAAGCCTGGATGAGGCACTTAGTTGATCCAGGTTGATTGGCCAGGGCTGGGTGCTAGGTTGGACTGGATGATCTTGGAGGCCTCTCCCAACCTGGCTGATTCTATGATTCTATGATTCTAAACTTTTAGGATTCCCATAACCAAAAACCTCCTTGAGCACTCAGGGGGTGCTGGTGCTGCAGTGGTTAGCCAGTGGAAATGTGCATTCTGCATAAGGCTGACTTGGGGAAAGAAAAGAGTGAAATGCATCTTAGCTGAACTGATGGCTGAGTGGGATTTGGCTGAATGGCATCTCTGAAGAGAAACCTGTCCTAGATAGGAGCTGCCACGCTGTGTAAAGGGCATCTCACTGGAAGCTGCTGAGGCCTTTGATTCCCACACAGACACCTCCTTCCCTGAGACGTGGGTTATTTATCACTTCCCAGCTCAGTGCTTCCCCCTGACTGCAGACAGGGTACAGGAGGGTGATGGGTAGCCGTTGGGGCTGCCTGTGGCTGCTGGCACCCTGTCCTGGCCACCACAACACAGCGAGATGTGACCTTGTGTGAAGCCACCCACCCCAAGGCTGCATTAAAGCTGGGTTAATTTGTCTCGAGCAGCTCAAGATGACATTTCCACTACATTATTGTTACTAAAAAAAGACATCACCATTATTACTGCTATTGTTACTTATACTACTACTACTACTACTGTCGTTGTTGTTATTGTTTTTGCTGTTGTTGCTATTATTGACTATTTCTACCCAGCAACATCTGGGAGCTGCATCCAGCCCCAATTTGCTCTGTGCGATCAAAGCCTCTCGCTGCTGCTGCAGCTTTTCATGCAAAAGAAGTTCCATGTGACCCATCCCTCCTCTTGCTCCAGAAGCTGTTTCCCACAGAGGCTGATGTGCTGGGAACCATCCTGCACTCCCTGCCCTTCCTGATTCAGGGGCTCTCAGAGTGCTGTTGCTGCATCCCCCCCAGCAATGACAGCTCAACAGCTAACTCCGTGTCACTTGGAGCGGATGAAATAATGTAGGTGCATTCTTGCAGCCCTTCCTGGGATGGCTCAGTCCTGTGCTGGTGCTTTTATCACGGTGCTTTGAGTCCTCACAGGCTTTCCTCCCTCACGTGTGGCTGCAGACATGCCTGTGTTGCTGTGCACACCCTCCCCAGACACAGTGGGGGTGTCACCGAGTCACAGTGTCATGAGGCTTTGCTAAAACCCATCAAGTTGTCATTCCTGTTAATACCTTCTTAATCCCAGTGACCTGGTGAGGAGTGATCAGATCACATCCTTGGCTCGGGAAAAGCCGTGGGGCTCTTTTCCCTAATTCATGGCTTTATTCTTCCTATCTGGGTGCAGCATTTTCAGGCAGGTTGCAGCTCAGCCCTGCCCTTTCTGTTCTCTCTACCAGTTTCTTTGCCTGGTGACAACACAGAGCTTTCACAGCACACCTGAGTCCAAGGAATAGATGAGTTTCCTCAGCTATGAAATAAGTAAAGCAGATGATTGGACAAAGTTTTCTTTGCCTGCTTGGCTCAGCAGCTCTGGCTGTCTGTGCTACATTTCCTCATTTCTGGCCTCAGCACCTCTCCCACCCCCTGCCGAGTAGGTACCGCTGTGGGGTTTGCTTTGCCATTGCCAGCCCAACTCTCTCACACAGGGCCAAGGGCTGCTCGCAGTTGGTGAGGTTAATCTGGAGCAAATCCCGGGGATTAACTGGGTTTGACCCTGCACTGGAGGAGTGACTGCATGCAGCACTGCCTGGTGGCACTGCCCAGGCTCTGTGAGGCTCTGCCAGGAGCCACAGGTTGGGTAAAGAGATGATTCCAGGAAATACCAATAAACCATCTCATGCTCTGCAGGCAATGACAGTGAGAAGATGGAATGGACTCCTTCAAAATCAGCAGAGCACTTCTGCTCCACCAGTAGGTAGAGCTGAAAGCTTCCCTCCATTAAGTCATCCACCTTAAAAAAAAAGATCTCTCCTTCCCACTTTCACCTCCTTTTCTCCCTCCCTGGCTGCCCTGGGAGTTTTGCTGCCCAGTTTATTAGGATTTATTGTTTTTTCATTCTCTCTAGTTTCTTCCCCAGCTGGGGTGGAGCACAGGGAGCTGTGATTGTCACCTATGGGGTCTTCCCTGCTCTCTCTGAGGTGGGGCCACAGCAGTGGTTTTCTCTTGAGAGCCTGGGTGAAGTATTCAGGCCCTTGGCTGAACATCCTGGAAGATGCCCATAGCCATGGGCTTTCTACCTGCTGGGTATTTTCTTGGTCTGGTGTGAACAAGGGAAAGTTCTGCCTCCATGGGGCATATGCAAGCAGCTCATCCTTCCCTTAACTCCTGCATCTTCCTGAAACCCTTTTCGTGTCTGTCATCACCTGAAGATTCCATGAGCCAGGCTGGGGCTGGAGGATGCAGTATGTGAAACGTGGATGACTCCATTCCTGCCAGCCTCGGATGGACACAATGGCCAGAGAGATGCAGGCTCTCACTGTCCTTCTCGTGCACACCCTATTATGCTGCTTCCTTCACCCTATTATGCTGCTTCCTTCCAGTTTGCATCTCCAGCTGGTACTCCCCAGTCGTGTTTGTGATGGAGCCAGCCCCCTTTTTGCTCTCAAGAGACAAACACTCACCCTGGGCTCCCCCACAGCCCTCTCCATCTCCTCCACCGCTCACCAGCAGAACACTTCCTAGCCCCCTACCCCCTCTCCTGCCGCTGGCTGCCTTGCAAAGGAGCCTGCTGGAAGAGAGAGAGAGAGAGGAAAAAAAAAGAGCAGCAAACCCCAAAGATGTGTCATTGTGCTAAGTGCTTTCAAACCTTGCAGGATGTCACCGTGTCACAATTTCAGTTCATTAGGCGGCGCAGGGAAGACGCTGTGACATCAAAGCGCTCCTGTTCCCTATAGAAACGGGAGCAGCTCTTTTGATCTCAGCCCCCAGTATCCCCCCCAGATTAATATTTACTTGTACAACCCAAACCTACAGGGGATCCTGCGCTTGATTCCGCCATATGTTCTGGGGCGCTTTGCTTTGCTTCCCTGCCTTCTCCCCCCCCCCCCCCCCCTTTTTTTTTGGGGGGGGGTTTGGGTTGGGGGGGGGGGGGGGGGTGGGAAGAGGAGCAAGCAGTAATTTTTATCTGTTTATTTATTTCCATGCTACCCTCTGCTCCTCGGGCGCAGCAGGGGCGTGCACCCAACCTATTTGGTGTCAACCAGTCGCTTTGAAGCTTGCCACAATCAAAAGCTGCCTCTTTTTTTGGGGTGGGGGGTGGGGGGGAGGGGGAACCCCAGCCAGCTGTTTGTTTGCTTCCCTGCTTTCTATTGATTCAAGGAGATAATCTCCCAGGCCCCTCGTGCTTAATCTGTGAGCCGCTAATGTTGCATGAGATACCAAAAGGGTCCCTTCATCCCTGGGCTGCTGGGGTATTTATAGCCTAACGCAGAGGTTTGCAGGGTAAGGCTGCTTTTCGGAGCAGCAGAGGATGCAGATGTGTGCCTAACGCCACAAACTGCTGTTGGCAACTCTAATTCAGTGCCAAAAGGTGATGTGGACTTTATATTGTAGAACTATTTGGATCCTAGCAGGTCATCAGGGTGTCTAACACCAGGGTTCAGCTGCTGTGTGCATCCCAGCAGGAGACTGGCTTCATGGAAAGGATGCTCCCTAAAATAACAACATGCAGGGCATGGGCTCAGGGTGGGGAAACACTCAGCACAAGTGTGAAGTCTCAGATTTTGCCTGCAAAAGGGCAGACCACATCTTTAAAGCAGTTAGAGCAAGGTCTGGCTCTGGCTGTGTTAGCACCTGACAAAATGGAGTGGAAATGAATTCAATTCAGAGACATCTAATTTCATGAGAGACTCCCTAAGAATAATTCTACTGCTGATGCTTAAAGTGATTTCAACATGAAAAGCAGGGAAGACAGAGAAGATGATAGAAAATGACTTCAGAATTTATACCTTCCCCTCCTCCAGTTAAGCCCTGCACAGCCTGGCATGAAAGTGGAAGAAAACCACGGGGCAAACTCCTCCTTATTTTTGTTACCCTGAAACAAAGAGATGGCTGCTGGAGGTGTGCATAGCCACCAAGCCTGGACCCACAGGGACCACTCCAGAGGCAAAATTTGCTTTTTGTTTTATTTATTTAGTTTCAACAAAGATTTTAAGCAACCTTTTAAGTGCTGCTTACAGAGTGAACAAGGGCAGGATCTAGGTTGTGTGCTCTGGCTCTCGCTCACTCATACCATCCTGGGGAGCTCTAAATGACACAATCATAGAAGCAGTCAGGGTTGGAAGGGGCCACAAGGATCAGACAGTTCCAACCCCCTTGCCATGGGCAAGGACACCCTACCCTAAAGCAGGCTGCCCACAGCCTCATCCAGCCTGGCCTTAAACATCTCCAGGCATGGGGCCTCCACCACAGTATCACAGTATCATCAGGGTTGAAAGAGACCTCACAGATCATCAAGTCCAACCCATTACCACAGAGCTCAAGGCTAGACCATGGCACCAAGTGCTACGTCCAAACCACCTCCCTAAGCAGCCCATGCCAGGCTCTCACCACCCTCATAATTAACAACTTCCTCCTCATGTCCAGCCTGACTCTCCCCACCTCCAGCTTTGCTCCATTCCGCCTAGTCCTGTCACTCCCTAACAGCCTCAAAAGTCCCTCCACAGCTTTTTGCAGGCCTCCTTCAGATCCTGGAAGGCCACAAGAAGGTCACCTGGGAGCCTCCTCTTCTCCAGCCTGCACAGCCCCAACTCTTTCAGTCTGTCCTCATAGCAGAGCTGCTGCAGCCCTCTGAGCATCCTTGTGGCCGTTCTCTGGACACGCTCCAACATCTCCACATCCTTCTTGTCACAGGGGCTCCAGAACTGGATGCGGTACTCCAGGTGGGGCCTTCTGTGCCCTAAGTGGTGTTTGGGAAGGCAGATCCCAAAAGCCTGACCACAGAGAGAGTTGCTGCTTCAGAACACACATAACCACCATTCTCTATTATCTTTTTCTCCCACTGCACTTTTTTTTCCTTCACTCTGTTTAGGGGGGTTTAAACAGCCTTGATTTTCTGTGGCTGACAACACACCCCATATGCTATTTATCTTGTCAGAACTCTCTCCCTCTGCCCTCAGCTCCCATTTTGTTCTCATTAATAGTGATTATGAAAAATGGGGCTAAATACTTACTTTCATATGATTTATCCAAATGTTGAACTGCGTAATTGGAGAAGCTAAGACATTATCCCTTCAGATTCTGTCAAGACTCAATTTCTGCATTTGATTTAATTTTTAGACTCATGACCCATAACAGTACATATATTTATTGCCTTTCTGGTGGCTTGGCTGAACAATATATCTATCAGTCAGGAGCTGGAAGCTGCATATTATTGGTAAGAATTGAAAGAGTCAGTGTTTTTAAAGAACACTTGTCCTTAGCATGCAGTTATTAACACGGGGCCCCTAGATACAACAAAATTGAAAGTCAGCTGGAAGGAATGCCCTCATAATGAAGATATTTAATAACTGGCATCAGCCTCTGATTTTCCTTTCGGTGACAGAAGCAACGCATGAGCAAAGGCAGGGAAGTGCTTTGCGCTGCAGAAACCTCCCCTGCTGCCTTCCAGCGCCTGATCCGGCAGCTTCCTCTAACTTGCCACTGGAAATTGCTCATGTCTAAAAGGCACCAGCACACAGCGACCTGAAATTTGGTCCTGCACTTTCAGCTCCCACCCCGAGATGCGCATACAAGCACGGCTTGCGCACGCAGTGTTGACAGGAGCAAGTGTGGCTGCCCCGCAGCGGTTTTGTGCTTCCCTCTCCCCGCTTCTAATCCATCATCTCTCTGCCTTGTTTTTCACCAGTCGTCTTCGCCTGGTTTTGGCCCCGACGCCCGGCTGAATACAAAGGCTTATCTTGCAGTGAGGTGTGGTGATCACACAGACTGTCAACACACAACTCGAACTGAAGCTGAGATTCCTTCAGAGCCCAGTTTGCTTGGAGTAAACGTGACCGGCACGGATCAGCAAGCGAAGTCCCAAAGCATCACTGAAACTTCAGCCCGGCGTCACATCGGTGTCGCTGATGCCACCTCTCTGCTTCCCAAATCAACACTGACACCCTGTTGAAATAGTTAATAAAACAAGTAATCAAGATGCTAATATCTGCAAGCTCCATTTCAGAAGACAGATAATAGAGGAACCATCAGGGAAAGGATGGAGTTAATGCATAAAACAATTACCAAAGTCAGATGCTTAAATAAGAGCCATGGTGGTAACAGAGGTGTTACTGTACAGAGGAGCAGTTTCCAGTACAGAGGATATTTTACTTGTGAAGCCCAAATGAAACAGACTAACCTTAAACCCATGCATTTACCACCAACTTCCCTCCAGCAGCCTTTTTCCTTGGAGTGAAGCACACCTGTGTGCACACACACATATGGACACAACTTGAGCCTCATTACTATCTGTTGTAGAAACCAAAATAAGTATCTCAGGCACCCCCCTCCCTTTGCTGCCAGATAGCTTATGGCAGTGTTTTTTTCTTTGAGCACACAGGTAGCAAACAATCTTTAGCAAACCTTTTAATCAAGCCCTTCCCATGTCCATTTGTGATCAGGATCTAACCACTCATCGTTCATTTCCCAGCCAGCCTTGAGATTTGGGCTGTGGCTCTTCCTTCCTTGTGAGACTCCTGCAGGGAACAATAACAATGTTGATTTTTATATTAGTTATATAACACAACAAAGATTTCCCTTCCCCTCTGTATTTTCCTCCATCATTCAGTGGGTTTTGACCAGCTTCACCTGCTCCAAAGATCTCCTATTTTCTGTTGTTAGCACAGTTAGGACTTCTCACTGTCTCTTCAATCCCAGCTCCTCTGCAAGGAGTAAGAACTGGGTCTGGTGAACCCAAAGCCCAGATTAAAAAGACATCAAGATGTGCTAGTTTGAGCCTAGCTGGGATAGTTTGGTGAGAAGAATTGGATGACAGGCTGTGAAAAGGAACCAATGCTGATGGCTACTGCACTCATAGGCTTGCTGAGATGGATAAGAACAAGAACATAAATATAGATCGCAGAGTCTCTCTCTGGGCTTTTTGGGCTGCACTTCTCTCTCTAACCTGCCTGGCTAAGCCTTCTGCTTCCTAATCCCCCTGGCTGACCCTCCAAACTACCTTGAACATAAGGCAAAGTCTGGGGTAAGGCAGAGGGGTGAGGAGAAGGTGGAAGGGTGGTCGAGAGCCCCTCCTGGGGCCTCTGGTTTCTGGGAGGGCTGCTGTGCTTCTGTATTACATTTTAACTTGTCTATTCCTGTCTATAGCTGCACAGGTTGTAAACACCTGCTTGGATATTGTGCTAAGCTGCAAATATAAAGCTTCATTCATTCAATTTTCCAGAGCTGCTGAGTCTAGTCCAGGTGATTTTCCAAACTGTGTGTGGTGGATAACACCCAAACCATCACACAAGAACAAAAAGGGCTGGCTGGGACATGCTGCTAAAACACCTGTGAAAAAGGAGATGGGAGATTGCTAAGGAGGAGTTTTGCTGGATTTAATATAAGGCTGAATGTAAGAGTGGAAGTACCTAAAATGGTTTAGCTGGAGCCTGCTGAGTTTGTTGAGGAGGATTTCTATCTGTGCAGACATTCTGCTTCACTGGGAGGAAAAGAATAAGGAAAAAAAGAGGAGAAAAGGGAAAATAAAAGAAAAAGAAAATGAGAGAAAAGAGAAGAAGGAGCAAGAAAACAAACAAAAAGTGTTATCATCAATAAGGTTTTTTTTAATTGAGCCTCACTTTTTACAAGTCCCAAATTTCTATCCAAGAAGTTTGTCTGTTGTGACCTCAGCAGAAACAATGAAATCTCCCATCTTAACATCAGTGAAAATCTGAAAACTCTGCCCACTAAATCACTATTTTAGGAGCTTGGTGCCCAGCACCTGGTT
Source organism: Tricholaema leucomelas (assembly GCA_013400475.1). Taxonomy (NCBI): domain Eukaryota; kingdom Metazoa; phylum Chordata; class Aves; order Piciformes; family Lybiidae; genus Tricholaema lacrymosa; species Tricholaema leucomelas. The sequence goes on from WAAF01018297.1 coordinate 33,921, forward strand.
ATTTTCCCCACATCTTGTGCCCTTCCCCATCAACTCCCATGAGCTTTGCCTTTATCCATCCCTCCACTGCTCTCTGGCTCCTGTGGGAAATACTTTTAGTGCTAGAAATCCTGAGGTTAAGTGGCTACAAATGGTATTTAGCTATTAACAGCATTGGCCACCCTCAAGGTTGAGCAAGGACAGGTTTCTCAGCCAGGAGAGGGGCTTGAGCAAGCATTCCCAGCCCCGTCTCTGGCACCTTCTGTGAGCCCAGCCTGCATCAGCACTGGAGCCAGGAAGGGATGGTGTACCTGTACTGGGCACTGGTGAGGCCACACCTCAAATCTTGGGTTCAGTTTTGGGGCCCTCATGCCAAGAAGGATGTTGATAGGCTGCAGCATATCCAGGCAAGGAAGCTAACGAAGGGTCTGGAGAACAGGGCTGGGGAGGAGAGGCTGAAGGAGCTGGGGATATTCAGCCTGAAGAAGAGGAGGTTGAGGGGAGACCTCATTGCTCTCTACAACTCCCTGAAAGGAGATGGCAGTGAGATGTGAGCTGGTCTCTTCTCCCTAGTATCAAGCAATAGAATGAGAAAAAATGGCCTGAAATTGTGCCCAGAGAGGCTTAGGTTTGACACGAGAAACAATTTCTTTGCTGCAAGAAATTGGAACAGGCTGCCCAGACAGGTGGGGGAGTCACCACCCCCTAGTGGTGTTCAAGCAATGCATGGCCAAGGCACTTTGGGACAGTGTTTGATGGCCATGGTGGTGTTGGGTTGAGGGTTGGTCTTGATGATCTTTGAGGACTTTTCCAACCAAAACAATTCTGTGACAACACAATACTACTCCTCCAGGAGCTTCCAGTTCAGTCACGTACTTCAGCTCATCATATATGAGCAGAAAGAAGCAGCTAAACATGGAGGAGCTCAGCCTAAGTCATCAGTCCCAGCCAGCACCCACAGGTGATGTCAGAGTAACCATGGAGCCTAATCCTACCTAGCCGGGGGGCCCACCAGGCCCCCCAGCCTTTAGATCCCCTCCACCATTCACCCAGTGTGCACCACAGGAACTCACCAGTGATGATGGGAGGAGGATCCCTCTGCCCAGATGGGCAAGCTTGGGGCTTGCCTTTCCTGGGGCTGATTATATAGGGGATTGAGCAGGGAGGGCAAAGTGGTCACACCTGGGGTGGGAGGAGACTCCAACAGCACCCAGGTGCTCTGGTTTGGGGGGAAAAAGGGGAAAGGGTGGGGTGGGAAAGGGGCAGATATGGTGGGAAAGGGAAGTTAGTGTTGGAAGGAGGGAGGTGGAGAGGAGAAGGCTGGAGATGAAAAGAAGAAGATGAGGGGAAAGAGATGGAGAGGAAAGGAGGGAGGTGAGGGAAAATAGGAGATGGAGAGGAAAGGAA
>WAAF01018297.1:35369-100159 GCA_013400475.1 Tricholaema leucomelas
AGGAAAGGAAAGGAAAGGAAAGGAAAGGAAAGGAAAGGAAAGGAAAGGAAAGGAAAGGAGGGAAATGGGGAAGAAGTGGAATTTTAAAAAGAAAGAAAACTGGACTGTAAAAAAAAGAAGGTAAGAAAAGGTGATCCTGCCCTGGCAGGGCTTTGGACTGGTAGAGGTTTGGACTAGAGGATCTTTTGAGGTCCCTTCTAGCCCCTAACATTCTGTGATTCTGTGAGATCCAGGGCTTTGCCTGGGGAGGACTCATAGATTCACAGAGCAGTTTTCATTGGAAGGAACCTTGAAGATCCTCTAAGTTCCATCCCCTGTGCCGTGTGCAGGGACACCTTCCATTAACCCAGGTTGCTCAAGGCCTTGTCCAAACTGTCATTCTACATCTTAAGGGAGGGGGCATCCATAACCTCCTTAGGCAACCTGTTCCAGTATCTCCCCATCCTCACTGGAAAGAATTTCTTCCTAATACCAAGTCTAAATCTCCCCTCCTCAAGCTTCAATTCATAGAGTCATAGAATCAAACAGGTTGGAAGAGACCTCCAAGCTCATCCAGTTCAACCTAGCACCCAGCCCTAGCCAATCAACCAGACCATGACACTAAGTGCCTCATTCAGGCTTTTCTTGTCCAGGGACATCCACCACCTCCCTGGGCAGCCCATTCCAATGCCAATCACTCTCTCTGCCAACAATTTCCTCCTAACATCCAGCCTAGATCTGCCCTGGCACAACTTGAGACTGTGTCCCCTTGTTCTGTTGCTGGGCACCTTGCAGAAGAGACCAACCTCATCTGGGTACAGCCTCCCTTCAGGTAGTTGTAGACAGCAATGAGCTCTGCCCTGAGCCTCCTCTTCTGCAGGCTGCACACCCCCAGCTCCTTCAGCCTCTCCTCACAGGGCTGTGCTCCAGGCCTCTCACCAGCTTCGTTGCCTTTCTCTGGACACATTCCAGCACCTCAACATCTCTCTTGACTTGAGGAGTCCAGACCTGGACACAGTACCCCATCACTACAAGGCCTTGTAAATTGTCCTTTCCCAGGTGCAAGTAGCCAGAGTCCCATCCATCCTGGGCAGCACAAGCAGCTCTGCCCTGTTGGTACCAGGAACAGAGGTGACCTCAGTCCCTCATCCCAGTGTCCTTCGCTTCAGCGGCCAACACACTGCAGTCGCTGTTATTAGGGGTTTTAAATTATATCACTTGTCTTTTTTATGGTCAGACAGTCAACTGTCAGCATCAATTACCAGAGTTAATATTGACATCCTCTTAAAAGAGGTTTAAATATTAAAGTGAAGAGGGACTTGCTCTGGGCTCCATCTCTTTGTGGTGCTCGTCAATAAACCCGTAACTCACAAAACACTTGTCACAGCAATTTTTTGTGTCTTGCCCTGATGTGATGCCTGAGTGGCAAATGTCACTGGAATTTTTCAAGTGAGCAAACCACACTTATTAATTATGCTAATAACCACCACTCTAGATAGCTGCTCTGAGGAAGACAATAGCTGGAACTTGCTCCTTGTAAAAGGGGCCGCGGAGGAGCTGTTGCCTTTGTTGTACTTCGAGGCTCTGCGTGGGGCTAAACCCCGTTCCTTGGTGAGGAGCCGTTCACACAGCTAAACCAGAAGGCTCAATATGCATCTTTTTGGCTTAACCACCGTGGTATTTATTGATTTTCCCTGCAGTAGTGCAGCTCTCTATTTATTTGCATCAGTGCTTGGCTGTGCCATACATTAAACCTCCCTCCCGCCGGTGCCAGCTCTTAGAAAAATGCTGCTGATTTCCCCTCAGAGTATGAGGTCAATAGGCCATAACTTATGATTTTGAACCCAGAGCCAGACCTAATTTATGGATCTTTTCTGCTTTCTGGTGTTTAACTGTTTCTGGGAGAGGATTGCATCAGGAATCCAGAGCAGATCTGTTGTGAAAGCTGAGATCCAGGCTTTAGTACGGACTGTAGTAAAGCTCAGCATGATGCTACAGCTGATCCAGATCTGTTCCTCTATAAATTATGTGCAGTTCCTCTGAAAAATGTTCATATTTCCTCATAGAGCTCCAGATGATCTTGCTGAAGCAAGAGAAACTTGCTTCTCACCTATCAGAAATGAGTTCTCATTTGCTGAGCACAGAATGTATTTAGGTCTCAGATTTTGTTTATCAAACTAATATTGACAAAATAGAGATTTGCTTTTCTCACTCTCCAACTACTTGGGCAATATTTGTCGTGGACAAAAGGTGAAGGTTTTACATTACAATATATAAACATTAACCCCAACATCCTTATCTGCAACAAGATCACAGCTCACATTGTCCAGCTGCTGGGGCAGCTCTCGGAATGGGTGGTGCTGGGCAGTGCAGCATCAGCCAAGGGGTTGCTGGTTTGGGTTTTACCCACTGCATGAGCCTCTGAACTTCACACTCTCTCTGTGTTCAGAGTCAAACCATCTCAGGAAAGGGCTGAGCATCCATTCCAGCAGGTTTTGGATCAGAAAGTTCTGGGTATAAAATGGCTGTGTGAGGACAGTCCAAGCTGCTGGTGTGGAAGTAAGCTTCTGGAATGGGCCAGGACAGGGGCTGTGGCATCCTGCATGCATCGCTTCATTTCTGATTTCACTGCTTCAGCAGCTCCTGGGAGTGATCCTCTTGTGCTTTACATCACCAAAACCATCTGCTAGAGCTGTGCCTTGAATCGCCTGGTCCTCTGGAGGCAGCAGGGAGAAAAAAGGCAAAGCAAAATCCTTACATGGAAAGAAGTGTAAAAAACAACAACAACAACGGAAAAAAACAAACACCAATTTAACTCATTCAATCCTGAACCAAGGCTCTGCAACCCCAACCCAGGAAGCCACTGAGATCAGATGCCCTGAGGTTAGCCAGGTGTCCTGGGGGGGGGGAGGGATATTGAACACACCAGGGAATAAATAAGTGGCAGCATCAAAAGCAGCTGATGAGGTTCAGATGTGAAGCAGTGCCAGGCACCATCACCAGCAGAGCTGCAGCGTTGGGCTGTGTCAGCACAGAGCTTGCCATCACAACCTTCCAGGCATGTGGGAGCTCAGCAAACCTGGCAAGAAGAACACCATGGCAAGTGGAGATGGAGGAGTGAGCTGCTCCTCTCTCCCTGGAGCAGAGGCTTGAGCATCCTGGTTTGCCCATGGTGTTGCTGGAGCAGCTACACAACCGCAATGAGCTCAGGGCTGCTCACAGCAGGCTTTGCCCGCCCTGCCCCAAGCACTTAGACAGCACAGGATGGGCTGGAGACGAACCCACAGTCTTTAATTCTGGATTTATGGCTGCTACTGATCCTAAGCTAACCTTTTGCCATTACAGTGTCTGAATGCAACTTTGGGGATTAATAAACGGGGAGAGTCGGGACCTTAAGTGTCAGCAATATAGTAGATGTGCCCAGCACTAAAACCAACAGCCATAAACCATGGAAGAAGGCACTTCCCCCAAAGAAAACCAGCTACCTGGTGTATAGGGTTAAAAGCATCAAGCTCACAGCCTGAGAGACTGAAGCCATCAACCACAGCCCCCGCTACAGGCTCTGCCGAGCAGCCTCTGCGTAGCAGGATCCCAAGGAGTTAAAACAAAGCAAACCTCCTCATGCATTTTATGTCACAACTCCCCTTTTTTGGTCTGTGTCTGTGTGACCAAGCCAAGTTCTTTTTTAGCTCTACCCTTTTGAAAACTGCTGGTTACAGATAAATTAAAATGCCAGAACTGAAATTGCCCACGTTAGCCCCTAAGGGAGCCTGCACTGTCATCTTTCATTAGATGCTGATAGACCAAAAGCCCAAGGCAAAGTGAAAGCTGGTTCCTAAGAAAGGGCTGGGAGCCAGGAGCTGCATCTCTCTGCCGTAATCTTGCATCTCTGTGTCCTTTTAAGTTTAAGCTGAGCAATGCTTTCTTGGACATGTCTGTTTTCATACTGCAAATTTCAGTCTTAAAATCAACAGCAAATATGAGCAGGGTATTCCACAGAGCCCTAAATTGTCAAGACAAGCCAATGCATTTTCTCAGAGCAATCTGATGGTTTTGTCTGGTGTCAGCCCCTTGCATCCGCCAGCCCAGATGATATGTTTGGATGGTTTAATAAAGAGCTGCTTGGAAATGTGACTGTTATTCTTCCTTAAAATAAAAGGGGGGGGGGGGAAAGGAGATAAAATAGAGTCACATAACCTTTCACCAACAAAAGCAGGATTGTCCCCACCTTCCTTCTGGTATTTCGAAGGAGAGAGGACGGCTCAGTGGGTCTGGTTGAAGTGAAACACGGAGGTGAAGTGGTCTAGCCTAAAAGAGACAAAAATAAATCAGAAGTCTTAAATTCTGCCTGCATGAGGAGCTTAATAAAGCATAAAGGCCAGTGGCTTTCTGGCATCCTTTCACTTTGTGTTGGGATGAGGGATCATAGAATCATAGAATCAGTCAGGGTTGGAAGGGAGCACAAGGATCAGCCAGTTCCAACCCCCCTGCCATGCCCAGGGACACTCTACCCTAGAGCAGGCTGCCCATAGCCTCATCCAGCCTGGCCTGAAACACCTCCAGGGATGGGGCCTCAACCACCTCCCTGGGCAACCCAGTCCAGGCTCTCACCACTCTCATGCTCAACAACTTCCTCCTCACCTCCAGGCTGACTCTCCCCACCTCCAGCTTTGCTCCATTCCCCCCAGTCCTGTCACTCCCTGACAGCCTCAAAAGTCCCTCCCCAGAATTTTTGTAGCCCCCTTCAGATCCCGGAAGGCCACAAGAAGGTCACCTGGGAGCCTCCTCTTCTCCAGACTGAACAGCCCCAACTCTTTCAGAGCTGCTCCAGCCTCTGGATCCAGCCTCATCTGTGAGGTGCTGATCATCCTTGTGGCCCTTCTCTAGACAGGGTCCAGCATGACCACATCCCTCTTGTAAAAGGGGCTCCAGAACTGGATGCAGTACTCCAGGTGGGGTCTCACCAGAGCAGAATAGAGGGGGAGAATCACCTCCTTTGACCTGCTGGCCACACTTCTCCTGATGTGCTTTGACTCAGAAAAATGGGCCTTAGTCCTGGGCATTCGTAGACACTGAGCTCGCTGGGCTGCAGGAATTTGCCTCTGAAAGCACCAAATCTCCAAATCCAATTCCTTAGAGGCAACTCAAACTGCACTTTGCTGTTCTGCCCAAGGGATAAAAACTTCCTCATGTCCCTGGGAGTGGTGAACGAGTGAAGAAGCTCTTGGACTTCACCCTTGTGTTACCTTATCCTTACAAAGTCCTCCTAAGGAAATCAAGCTGGAAAACCAGACTGAGCTGCTTGGTTATTAAGATCTTTGGATGGACAGAGAAGCGCCATGAAGCTGCTGAGGGGCTTGGAGTGCAGCCCTACGAGGAGAGGCTGAGGGAGCTGGGGGTGTGCAGCCTGCACAAGAGGAGGCTCAGGGCAGACCTCATTGCTGTCTACAACTACCTGCAGGGAGGCTGTAGCCAGGTGGGGTTGGTCTCTTCTGCCAGGCAACCAGCAACAGAACAAGGGGACACAGTCTCAAGCTGTGCCAGGGCAGGTCTAGGCTGGATGTGAGGAGGAAGTTGTTGGCAGAGAGAGTGATTGGCATTGGAATGGGCTGCCCAGGGAGGTGGTGGAGTTGCCATCCCTGGAGGTGTTGAAGCCAAGCCTGGCTGGGGCACTTAGTGCCATGGTCTGGTTGGTTGGCCAGGGCTGGGTGCTAGGTTGGACTGGATGAGCTTGGAGGTCTCTTCCAACCTGGTTGACTCTATTCTATTCTATGTCAGCCACCATGAAGTTCAGAAGAAGGTGGCTGAAAATGGTATCTTTTAGGGCATGGGGATGTGGTGAAAGCCTGGAGAAGCCAGCCTGGTCGGTTTTGCTCATCTGTCACTCGAGGCTGTGAAATAATTTACTCCATTTCCATCCACTTTCTTCTATTTGTTTGCATTGAGTTATGATGGGAAAGGAACCATCTTAGATGTCTCTTACTTCCCTGGAGTTTCTTACTTTCCTGGAGTCAGCAAGGCTTTAATTTTCAGACCATTATATGTCTGTGCTCCTAATCTCAGTGGGTATTTTTTTTCCTGGCTGCTCCTGAATTAACTTTTATGCTGTGTATACAACACAAAGCAAACAAGTGCCCAGCAAAGCCCAGTGCATTTTCTCTCTGTGGCAGGTAGGAGTACTCCACTGTATGACATCCAAGATTGATTGAGTATATGAAACCATAACACAAAGTAAAGAAAACTGGAAGATATATTGTTCCAAAAGTTATTGGGCAAGGCCGTGGGGAATTAATTTTCATTGCACTACAGCTCCAGAGGAGGCAATCATAATGAGCTGCACTTATGAAAGTAAATACCTGTGACAGCTCCTTGTAGGTGGCGCAGGGCTGGGGCTGCCACGTTGTGTCAGCTCTTTTGAGCTGGACACTTTGAGGACACCAAGTCAGGGGAAGCATTTTGACTTTAGTTCTGGGGAGTGTCTGCTACATCTGAGCACTGCAGTGACATGGCAGTGCTGGGTTAATGGTTGGACTTGATGATTATAAAGGTCTCTTCCAACCAAAATGATTCTCTGACTGGTTCATTGCAAGGGCTTGGCGTAAGAGTGGACTACCATGGTCTTCACTGAACAGTTTTGCCACTGCTCTGCCTTCCCAGTTTCATTCCTTCTCACTTTTAAAACATTTGCACCCATGTATAGGTGAAGTTTCACCCATCCTGCCTGTTGCCAGAGGCTGCTCGTTTGGGATCTAGCTCAGGTTCAATCTCATGTGCTTGACAATCAGAAGTGTGAAAAGAAGATCAGGCTTTGACCTTCATTTTGCTCTCATTTCTCCTGACTCTGCAGATCACTCTTGCAGAGTATGGTTCACCTGGAGGGGTAGTGAAAGGCTGTTGTGGATTGGACTAACTTGGGCGAGGGTGTTCATACACCCAGCAAGGCTTTGTGGTGCCTGGCAAAGATGCAGCCACATCTCCTCGTCTGGCTCTTCCAGACCTCTGTTAGCCACATTACATTGAGAGACATGAAAAAAGAACCTAAAAAAAATGATCCAAGCCTCCAATCCTTTCCAAGAGAAGCTTGGGAACAGATGTCAGGCTGCAATGCTGTCTAAGATGGTGCAAATCAGGGTGGTTTCTCCCCTGGGGGTGCAGAGAAGGATGCTCTAAAGAAGCTGCTTTGGTCAGGGCGCAAAGGCTGCAGCATCAGAAACTGCAGGGTTACCAGAAGGGCAAATTTGGTCTAAAATCAGAAATGCCATTTGGTTTCCTGCCTTACAGAAGAGGATAATCACACTCCCTTTACATGGGTATCATGCCGTTTAATTAGTAAATGATTAATTTGTTAATGATTTCCCTGGCATGGAAAGCACTACTGAACAGCTTCTTTTCCCAGCCATGTAAATGTGCAGCAGAAGGGAGGTACATCTGCACCTTCCCAGGGCTGTGTCTGGCTGCTTCCCCTGTTCCTCTGCTGCTCTACCCAGATCTGTTCTCTTGGTAGATGCAGCACATGAAAAGCAGCTCTAGGAACCTGTTCCTGCAGTGCCTCTGCATGAAGGTGTGTGAGAGCTCTGTGGAGCTGAGCCACAGGGTCAAGCTGGGCAGGCTGCCCAGGGAAGAGGGGGAGTCACCATCCCAGGAAGAGTGCAGGGTCCTACACTTTGGCCACAACAACCCCAAGCAGCGATACAGGCTGGGGACATAGTGGCTGAGGGCAGCCAGGCAGAGAGGGACCTGGGGGTGCTGGGAGAGAGTAGCTGAAGATGAGGCAGTAGTGCCAATGGCAGCCTGGTCTGGATCAGGAACAGTGTGGCCAGCAGGACAAGGGAGCATCTTCTGTCCCTGTACTCAACAATGGCCAGGCCACACCTTGAGTGCTGTGTCCAGTTCTGGGCTCCTCAGTTCAAGAGAGAAATTGAGGTACTGGAATGTGTCCAGAGAAAGGCAGCAAGGCTGGGGAGGGTCCTGGAGCACAGCCTCTGCAGAGAGCCTGAGGGAGCTGGGGGTGTGCAGCCCAGAGAAGAGGAGGCTCAGGGCAGACCTCATTGCTGTAGGAGGAGGCTGGATGTTAGGAGGAAGTTGTTGTCAGAGAGAGTGATTGGCATTGGAATGGGCTGCCCAGGGAGGTGCTGGAGTTGCCATCCCTGGAGGTGTTCAAGGAAAGCCTGGCTGGGGCACTTAGTGCCATGGTCTGGTTGATTGGCCAGGGCTGGGTGCTAGGTTGGACTGGATGACCTTGGAGCTCTCTTCCAACCTGGTTGATTCTGTGATTCTATGTAAAACCATGTAGACATGACACTCTAGGACATGGTTTAATGGCCATGGTGGTGTTGGGTTGATGGTAGAAGGAATTGATGATTGTAAAGGTCTTTCACAGCCAAAAGAATTATGTGATTATATGACATCATAGCTCTCCTTGAAGTGAAAATAGAGAATGAGGTTTTCCTGGGGCTGGATGAGAGCTGGCCTGGTGCCCACCATTGCTCCTTACTCAGAGCTACCTGCAGAAGATGCACCTTTACATTGCAAACTTAGGCATAGCCACAGAACCACAGAATGGTTGGAAGGGATCTCTGAAGCTTATCTCTGCAGCCAGCAGGGACATCCCAGACTAGATCAGGTTGCTCAAAGCCCCAGACCAACTGACCTGGAATGCTTCTAGAGATAGGGCATATCCCACCTCTCTGGGCAACCTGGCCCAGGGGTTCACCACCCTCATAGTAAAAAAAAACCACAAACTGGCAGAAAAACAACCAAAGAAGAAAAAAAAAACCCAAAACAACTCCTAGAAAAAAACCACAGAGCCAGCTCCCCCAGCACCATGTTGCTCTGCTCTAGAAACACTCAAATACCCCAAATCATCTTTTATTCACAATTTCAGCAAATAAGATTACTGGTGGAAAGAGAAGGAAGCAGAAATAAATCACAGCCTTGTTTAAGAAAAGGGGAAGAGACCCTTTTAAGCCAATTTCTACAATCAAGAAGAAAGGCTGTTGGAAAAGCAGGTCAAAACAAGCCTGGTTTGCCTGCAAAGGAGTTGATCAAATGGCATTTTCCACCAAAAGACTTTGAGAAGGACTGTGGGAAGCTGGGGCTGATCCCCAGGGTGGTTTGCACCTTCACAACACACGCTGCAGCATTCCCATCCCCTAGTGTGGCTGTTCCCCACCTCTCTCTGCCTCCCAAGTGGTTACTTGGCTACAGATACAGATAAAAAGCTCCAAAAAGGGTTTCCTTTTCCCTGACCCTGCTCCAAAGCTTTCTTGTCCACGATGAATCTGCTCCCTGACCCCTGAGAACGTCCCAGGCTTCAGGCAGCTGGGTGGTGGCAGAGATATGGCTCATGCCTCTTCTCTGCTGCGGGTCCTGCCCTTTTAATTCTTATGAGCAGCTTATCTGCCTCTCCTTATCTCAATCCCTTCCTTCTTCATGATGCCTTTTCCTACCCTAACCTTCCTGCCATCCTTTCCCCCCAGCCCAGCTGAACCTCCCAGGGGAGGGGGCTGCCCATTTCATAGCTTTTTGCCTGAAGCCACATGACTCCTCAACGAAGTGCTTTTTTAAGGCTTCTTGACTTTAAAAAGCTCCAGTTTTGGAGCTCAGTGGTGAAATAGAACTCTGACATCAGCCTTGTGGTGCTGGAAAAAAAAAACCCTGCTACAAGTGTGAGAAGAGCTGGACCTCTCAGGTCTTGAGTGGCTTTGTGTTCCTTAGGAAAGCTTAACTCACAAATACACTGCCTGTTATGTGCAAAGCTGGGTGTTCAGCTCTCTGCAAGCTGGGGGAATTGGCTTAAAAATAATGAGGTTTAAAAATAGAGTAAAATATGTTTGGGGCAACTTTCATCCACTCCTTGGCTTTGGAGTGGTTCTCAGTTTGGCTCTGGGGACCACTTCAATCCCATTTCCAAGTTCTTCTCGGTACCCTGGAGGGCCAACCATCTACTTGAAGAAATCGAATCAAATTGGAGATTGCCAGAATCCCCACAAAAATACTGATGGTTTTTCAGCCAGACAAGAGTCTTCCCTCCCAAAGGAAGCCCAGGCCAGCCCCAGAGCAGAGCCCTCCGAGCTGGCAGTGCAGCCCTCCTAGCGTGGCAGCCTGGCTGATTAGTGCTGCTACCTCATTAACATGCACACTGTAATCTCATTTGCTCCAGCATTGCTTTGATGTTAATTCCAGCGTTTTGGTGCAGTGTGGTACTGCACTTTGTGTTTTCAGGCTAGCATCCCTCTCTCCTGCAGCCTTTTTCTCTCTTTTGAGTCTGCCCTTGTTGTGATCACTAAAGGACCGACCACCTTCAGCCTCCCCACCCTGCAGTCTGGCTCTGTTCTGGTTGTCTTTTGCTTTCCATAGAATTTTCTCTCCCTGTAAATTTTTCCTCCATCCTTTCATACATTTGTTTTCATCTCTGTGCATCTTTTCTCCAAGCCTGTTGACTTCTAGGTATGGTGATCAGTCACAAAGGCTTAGTCTGGGGACAAGGGATTGAAAGTTTCATCCATCCTGCCCCACTCCGCAGCTCGTGGCTAAGCCTGCTCAGCCTTGGTCCTACTACCTGGCTAGGCTGGGCTGCCTCCATTCACCATGACATTGAGGACAACTTCAGAGCAGAGAGGACAGACAGACAGCATCCTCACAAGAATGCCCAGTGAGCCATGGTCTCTCTAATCATGTTGTTCCTAAGGCTATTTTATGGCTAGAGAAGAGCTGCAGGATGTCCAGGTGGAGCAGGAGCTCTGAATCAGCTGCCATCTGCCCACCAGCCCAGGAGAAATATATCTGCTGCCCAATGTCACTGCACCCAGTCATGGGGGCATGGTGGCCAGATGGGTCAGCACCCACAGCCCTGGGTGCTGGGGTGCAGAGCACGGGCTCCACATGCTCAGAGATGGTGAATCCTGTCTACATACACACAGGGGCATGCACATGCATTGTCTGTAGATGCTCCTGGGGACCACACACCCCAAACTCCTCAGACCCCCTTGAAAACACTGCCTGGCTGCTTCTGGATGACCTTGAGCTGAAGCATAGCAAATCAGCACAAGAAGGCACCGAGTGCACACAGGGTAGTAAATCCTGTTTACTCCAGTGAGGAAATAAAAGCAGTGGTGCAGCATGGAGAAGGGCATCAGGCAGATGTCCAGCGAGGCAGGGGAAGAAAGTTTAATGCATGTCATTACGAGGAGCTGAGTTATCAAGAGAGGCAGATGTGTGGCCAGGTCGGCTGGGGCCAGGGATGCTGTAAAGAGGTTTTGTACAAAGCAAGATGGGGACTTCACCTCCCTGCAGAATCAATCACTCACACAGGGCTCGAATGCAGCTCCCAGACATCCTGGGCGTTTGTGACTGCAAGGTCTCAGAGCTACCTCAAAACATGGGCAGGCCAGGGAAGCGACTCTGCTTTATTGTCTGGGAGATCAATGACTTTAATAATTAGCATCTTACTTACACATGATTTCTAGACTCAATTTGAATCTTAATTAGAGATGGAGAGGGGGATGTGGGAACCGTGATGTAACACAATGCTGTGTCTCCTGCTCACCCTCCGGCAGGACCAGCGACAAACTCAATGCAGCATCAGGGACCTGACCCTGCTGCTGCTCCCTGGGGAGCACTAAGAATCACAGAACGGTTTGGATTGGAAGGGACCTCCAAAGGTCATCCAGTCCAAGCCCCCTGCAGTCAGCAGGGACATCCTTCACTAGATCAGCTTGCTCAGAGCCTTGTCCAGCCTGATCTTGAATATCTCTGGGGATGGGGCCTCACCTACCTTCCTGGGCAACCTTTTCCAGTGTTCCACCCCCCTCATGGCATAGAACTTGTTCCTAACATCCAATTCAAATTTGTTCTTGTCCCATTTCAAATCATTGCCCCTCACCCTGTCCCTGTAGGCCTTTACAAACAGTCCCTCTGCAGCCTTCTTGCAGCCCTCAGTCCCTTCCAAGGAGGCTAACAGAATGGGAGGGTCTCACAAACAAGTTCCCTCCACACATACTACCCCAGAGCACAGCTCCAACCTGCACAGCGGGGGGGTGGACAAAGGCACTCTTCAGGTGCCCACCCCAAGTGTGTCCCCAGTTTGAAGGTGTCACATGCCACCAACGCCTGTTAAAGGGAGGAGTGGGAGCCCTGGAGCCACCTCACAGAACAGGATGCAGTAGGCATGGAGCTGTTTCGGATGCAGCTGAGAGTGACTCTCGGACCCAGTGCTTGCCCAAAATGCTCAGCAGCTGTAAAAATCCACTGCAATGGAAGCACCAAGAAAGTGCCAGCAGGGCTGTCAGCACAGGCAGGCAGCTTTAAACCTCTCAGCCTACATCTCTTTACACAGGGAAGTGCACGAAGGAGGGGAAAAAAATAAAAGTGAAGCATTTGAAGCCCACCATTTTAATTAAACTGATTTAACATCCGAGCTTGCGAGGGGCACGGGGCTGGCAAACACAAAGGAGCTGCACAATCACTTTGGCTCCATTGTTGATGGGCTTTTGCTCTCTGTTTGTACAATAACCTATTGAACTTTTCCAGACTGTAATTCAATACAGAATAGATCCTTGCAGGAGGCTTTTTTTGGCAGGGAGCACTGAAAGCCTTGAATCAATTTCACTTTTCCAGTGTGGCTGTTTAATGTATTGATACCAGCTAAGGGGGGGAAAAAAAAAATAAAAAAGGGAATCAATGTTACTTTTATTTGTCCTGAGCTGAAGCCTTTTGGGTCCATTCTTTGTGACACTGATACCATGCAGCGTGTGGCTATTGTCCCACCTTTGCCAGGAAAAGCAAAGACTGGTAATGTGAAACAAGGCAGGGTTTGTTCCCAGTAATACTTCCCAGTTTTGCAAAGGCTTAAAACCTTTTATAGGAAGAGAAAAGTCCAGCCACCGTGCTGCCACATGGCTTAGCTGGTTGTTCTAGTGATACGGAGACAATAGTGAGCGATGCCTTGGGCGCTGGATGTGCGGCCGAGGTGATGCTCAGGACCAGGCGTTGCCCCATTGCTCAGGCACACAGCTGGAGCTTAGCTTAGTGTCACTCCACACAGGGCACTTCCAGGTTCTCTTTGAGCTCAGGGAGCTGTTGCTGTGGTCTGGCAGGATGTCTGAAGTCCTTTGAGAGACCTGTGCTGCTGATGGGACATCCTCACCCTACATACCCTGGGCAGCAGAACAGCGGTGTCTTGCAGCAGCAGCACAGGGGTGTCTGGGCAGCCTCAGAGCAAGTCTGAGAGGTGAGAAAGCACCATCATGTCTATGGCCAAACTTGGGGTGGGCTCAGGAGTGTGGTGAAGCCAACCACCACCCTTCCATGTGAAAGAATGAATGGGAAGGAGCTGGGGATGTTCACCGTTTGGGTAACTGGGCAGGAGAGAGCAGGCTCTGGCGCAGGGGATGTGCACGATGCACCAGAAGCACTCCCCAAAGACAAGGCTGTTAATTGTTACTTAAGCAATCAAGCTGTTTCCAGATTGCCTGGGGTGAAGCAGCACTGTGGAAGGTGTCTCACTGCCAGAGTGAGAAGTGGCATCATTGGGGCCCCTCTTCGCTGGGAAACTTTTGCTGTGAGTGTGAACGGAAGCTGTGGGCTACACAGGGGCTTCTGATCTGGCCTGTAAATGCAAGGCACTGGGAGAGAAACCAAAGAAACCAGAAAGCAACCACACAGAGGGGGAAAAAAAAAGTCCCTCTTGGCTTCAGCCAAATTTCCAGACAAGGCCAGTTAGGAGGACTGAGACCAGTCAGACCTACCCTGGGCTCCCAAGCATCCCTGCTGAGCTGCTGTGTCTGAAAAGCCCAAGAGGAGCATTTCCCTGCTTTGGTGCCATCCCATTCCTTTCCAAGCTGTGCTGCATGCAGAGGGTCTGTCCTCCATCCTGTGTGATGTGCATGTACATGCACCAACACAGTATGATATGTGTGACCATCAACACACAGGGACAGGGCATGTTTTTGCTAGGAAAACAAGAGGCTGGATTTTACAAGTCCTTCACTGATGTAAAAGCACAAATCCTGCTGCCTTACACTCCCAGAGCATTTTCCTGTGAGGATTTGTCCCAAATGGGGAGGAGAAGGATACTGCAGCAGTTAACTGCAGGGAATGGGATGACTGCTCTGAATGGAGTTTCACTTGCTGAAGGTCTGCCCTGAAGATTTCATCTTGGGTTCAAAAGAAAGCTGCTGCAGGGGGTGGAGAGAGCTTTTTGCCCTGGGTTTGCCAAGAGGAGAGAGGCTAAAACACGTACCTAGAATACACATATTTATGTATGCACCACAAGGTGTCTGTGCCTTCCTATCTGATTAGAGATCCAAGCTGTCCGCTCTCACTGTAGCAAGCCCTGCCAAAGGGAACCGGGAAACAAAGTCACTGCTTATAATTAGGTGCTGGAGTCTAAATCTAATCTTCATTTAGAGCAATTTCTGCAAGACAAAGAAAAATCTACCTGACAAGGTGTGGGTGAACCTACAAATCAAACCCCTACCTCTTCAAACTTACAGAATCATAGAATCAGTCAGGGTTGGAAGGGACCACAAGGATCAGCCAGTTCCANCCCTGCAGCCCCCTCCCTAGCATGCACCCACAATGGTCGCCTGACCCTCAGCATCCCCTTAGTCCCCCCCTNCCTTCTCTGGGAAAGGGCAATAAAAGCAGGGCAGCAGCCCACCAGGTGGCAAACACCTTGCAGGAGCAGGACAGGGCTGGGGTTGGGAGGGTGAGGTTTGGGNCCACTTCTAAATCAGAGCAGAATTAATTCCGGCGCCGCGTTTTATTTGATAAACGTCAAAATATGTAAATACCAGGCTCTCTTCCTAGCCTGGCTAAAACAAATGGAAAACACATTTATTAGCATAGAGATGAGTTTAATCAAATCAGCGGCGAGTACAAATTAGCCACAGGAAACGTAATGAGCTGGGAATTAATTAGCAGCATAATGGTAATAACTTTGCCTGCTGATTACCTTGCGGCCATGGCTCTCCCCCAGGGCTTTCCA
The DNA here is from genome assembly GCA_013400475.1 of Tricholaema leucomelas. NCBI lineage: Eukaryota > Metazoa > Chordata > Aves > Piciformes > Lybiidae > Tricholaema lacrymosa > Tricholaema leucomelas. The sequence goes on from WAAF01018297.1 coordinate 50,338, forward strand.
TGGGTTCTCCAACAGCTGATCTTTTCTGTTGCAGGAGCCCCTGAACTGGAACAGCATGGCCAACAGCTCTGGTGCAACAGACTGGAGGAGGGGAGGGAGATAGAGTGAGGGAGGGGAAAAAAAAAGAGCCATGTGAGAGATCCACTGCTTTTACCTTGCCGAGCCACCAGCCTCTCTCTCTACCTAGCGCTCTCCCAGTCTGTCCTGCCAGGCTGAGCATTCCTCTGTCCCTGCCTGCTGTGGAGCACAGGGATGCTGCCCTCGTGGGTGCTGGGTTGGGTGGAATATCTGGGTCACCTTCACCAACGGGGTATTGCCTCTCTGGCCAAGCACATGGCACACTGCAGGGCCCCAAGAGCAGCCACCCTGCAGCCCCCGGGGTTGTTTCAGTGCTTTCAGCATCATGCTGCAAGGGGGTGATGCTCTGGCTGACTTGTCCAGAAATAAATATCCAGGCGGTTTTGGATAGGGACTGAAATTGCCTTGGGAAAGGCAGGAGCATGGTGACCCCCGGAGACTCAGCTGGCTTTTTTGAGGAGCTGATGTTGCATGAGAAAGGGACAATTGGTGCTCCAGGGGCTTTGTAAAGTGCTGAGCTTGTAAATTAACTGTTTGACACCAACAGTGATGGAGAACAGTGGGGGGCAGGGACTGGATGGAGGGAAGGGGCAGTTTCTCTTCTTGATTTATTTGTATTCCTTCTGCAGTGCCTCTTCTCCTAACACCTGAGCAGTCCAAAATAACTTGAACAGAGCCTTCCAGTGCTGGAGCTAAAAGCACTTCATAAGCCTTAATGAATCAAGCTGTGCAACAGCCCTGTGAGGAATTATTATTCCCAATGGTGCAGGGAGGTTACGGGAAAGCCGCTCACATTTGGGGGCCTCCATTTAGATGCTCCAGTCCATCCCTGTGCACCTTCACACAGCAGCTTCTCCTTCAAGTGACTGATGCAAAAACTTGAGCAATGAATAAGGAAAATAATAAAGCCAAGTTAAAATAATAAGCCAGGCCATGCACCGAGGTGCTTCAGCAGCAGGGCTTTGCAGGGGAATTAACTGAGCAGCTAAGTTTCAAATGTAATTCAAAGGGACTGCAGGAAAATATATGGATGCTGAAAAGTGGGAGCACTGCTCCCAGGTCGCTGATACCTGCAGAGCCCCTTTTGGTTTCTGTTCTCTCTCTTCTTTGGATAGTTGGCTCCAGCCTGCTTGAACACTCCATGAAATGGAGGGAGGACAATGAGGCAAAGGCCCAGCACTGACAAGGACATGGTGATTTTTTTTGTTTCCCAGGGAGATGGTGTCAGTTTGGACTCATGCATCCCCCTCCCAGTCCCCCCGGGGCTGTCAGTGGTCCCTAATAAATCAGGCTGGTGAATCTGAGATGTGATGCTAACCAGATCGCTCCAAACCACACTGCAGCCACGCCAGTTGCTTGGGCCATCTAGGTTTGGGCAGATGTTTGATTGGAGCTGTCAGGAGCTGACAGACTGAAACTGATGCAAACAAGGAAGAAGCCAGCACTGAAAAAAATATATGGGTTTGGATGATAAGGGGAAGAGGTTCTTTCCCTCACTGGAGACAAAAGGCAGAGGGGATTTTTGCCTTTTACAGAGCGTGTCTGAGCTAACAGGGAGGAATCTGTACCAGGAGGTTTAAGAGAAGGAAGGGTTTCTCTCAACACTGAGATGAACTTAGGCCAGAATGAAGGCTTTGTCTTGACATTCAGGATAAAGAAACTCCACATTCAGCTCTGAACTTAAGCTGAGATTCAGTTCTCCTGCTTAGAGATCTTAGTAAAATCTCTATCTGACCTTTGGATGCAAAAATAAGCCAACGGCTTATAAATTCCTGCTTAGGCACCCAGCATAAAGTTTTCATCATAGAATCAACCAGGTGGGAAGAAACCTCCAAGCTCATCCAGTCCAACCTAGCACCCAGTGCTGTCCAATCAACCAGACCATGGCACTAAGTGCTTCATCCAGGCTTCTTTTGAACACCTCCAGGGACGGCGACTCCACCACCTCCCTGGGCAGCCCATTCCAATGGCAAATCACTCTCTCAAAGTCTTTTCCCCAAGTCTTTAGTGTTTTCTAGGCATTTCTGGGATACTCACCACTGCCTTTAATTCCAGCAACGTTGGGCCATTGATTCTACCAACATCTCCCTAACCAAATTGATTAAACTTGCCCTTATCAGCTGCACTGATGACAATGCCTCCCCCCAGCAAGATGGCTGGGAGAAAGATTTGACATCTTGACAGTTGTCCTTGAAAAACCTCACAGGTTCCTCCAAAACCTAGAGTCAGAGGAGACAAAATGAGCACTGCTGTGCTCCAGATAAGACCTGCTTTCATGCAGGGGCTGAAATGCTAATTTAAAACTCCCCAAACATGGCACTGAACTGCAATCTGCTCCCCAAGGAGGCTCTGGGGATGTGTGAACTTTTGTGGGAGCATTTGCTCCTTCTAGAGAAGCAGAGGCAGAACTAAGGCAGAGCAACTATTTAGAGCCCACTCTGCGGAGGGACGTGGGAAAGGGAGGTTTGCATGGCTATTTTCAGCACTTCTGCAAAACCCCTTTCTGAAGGCTGTGCTGGCTGACCTTGCAGTGCCTTGGCTGGGCTCAAACCTTCCTTGTAGGGCTTGTATCCAATGTTGAAGGGTACCCAAACCTGATGGGCTCTGAGGGCTGGGCAGTAGCTGTCATGTACTCTCAAAGTACATCATCAGAATGCTCCTTTATGGAGGTCTCACCTTAAGAGTCAGGGCAAGAAGGGCTTTGCCTTGTATGAAAGCTGAGTGGCTTCAATCACAGTATCACAGTCTCACAGTATTACCAAGGTTGGAAGAGACCTCACAGATCATCAGGTCCAAGCCATTACCACAGAGCTCAAGGCTAGACCATGGCACCAAGTGCCACGTCCAATCCTGCCTTGAACAGCTCCAGGGACGGCGACTCCACCACCTCCCTGGGCAGCCCATTCCAGTAGCCAATGACTCTCTCAGTGAAGAACTTTCTCCTCACCTCAAGCCTAAATTTCCCCTGGCGTAGCTTGAGGCTGTGTCCTCTTGTTCTGGTGCTGGCCGCCTGAGAGAAGAGAGCAACCTCCTCCTGGCCACAACCACCCCTCAGGTAGTTGTAGATAGCAATAAGGTCTGCCCTGAGCCTCCTCTTCTCCAGGCTAAACAACCCCAGCTCCCTCAGCCTCTCCTCGTAGGGCTGTGCTCGAGGCCTCTCCCCAGCCTCGTTGCCCTTCTCTGGACACATTCAAGCATCTCAATGTCCTTCGGTGCATAAAGACATTTGGGTTTTACTTTTTTAAATGCCTCTGATCTAATTTTTCCCCCCAAGGGAGTTTGTGCAAGCTGCCCCAACAGAATCCTCTATTTTATTACCACAGAGAAATAGTGTCTCACCCAAAGGAAAAATACAAAGCCACCCAGCATGCCTGGAGCTGAGCCTGAACAGGAGGTCTAAGTTGCTGCCTCGTGCTCCAGCCTCCAGTGCAGCCTGTGCTGCCTTCTGAAGGCAGAGGGCTTTTATTCTTCAAAGTGCCACTTTCCTTTGCTACCTGCAGACAAATAGGTTGCTCTAAGATGCACGCCACGAGCTGATTTTTGATTCATGAGAGCCTGAACCAACACTGATCATAAGAGAATCGACAGTGATCATAAAATATGAAAGGATTTTAAGAAGGACTCTACATCATATTGAGGTCTGCAGCAGGCTTTCTGCTTCAGAGCCAGAGGGGCCAAACCCAACTCCGGCTTATTAAGCTACCATGGAAGTAAAGCAGCCAGAGCAGGATTTGCCCCTGTGTATTCAAGGCTAGCTAGTTCTGCAGGAGCTTGTAGGCAATCTTACCACTTCAAGCACAAACAGAAGACAATTTTGTTTCCATGCCATTTTCTTGCCAATGCTTTTTCTTACAAATCTGTAGGGCTGTCATGTAAAATATGCCTGGGCTTGTTCTCGTTTAGATGACGCACACTTGTCCTCAGTGAATGATTGATTAAGTGCTCTGATCTCGACTGCTATGTTAGCAGCAGGGTATCTGTGCAAGAGCATTGGAAGCCTCCCTGGGTAAATGGTAGCAATGAAATCTTAGCTGTTAAAGATCTGGTTTTCTTTTTTTCACAGCCAAGGCAAACGCTGTCTTCTGTGCAACAACAAACATGCTTTGCGACGCGTTCCAGGACAGTGCTGAGCTTGACTTTGTTTCTTCGTGGAGGGGCTTTAAGCTGTCATAATACCGTGGCACTGAACTCTTAATGTCACAGCTATCACTGTAAAGTGGGTACCTCCGAGTTCACTAGATCAGCTGTGATTTACACTGATGGAACTGAAAACAAAATGTGTCTCCCTGACATCTGCAGAGCTGCTCTGATCAAACCAGCAGAGAAGCAAAACCAAAGGAAGGGGGGGGTGGGGGGGTGGGGAGATCTCTCTGTGCAACTGAGCTCATTCAAAGCATCAAGCATGGTTTAGCAGGGCTGCCCAAAATGGAAAACCTCCTTCAGGGGTTAGCTACCCTGTCAATCTCACTCTAACACCACTCAACCCGAGCTATGTGCAAATATATCTTTACCCCCAGGAGCTGGGAGGGGGTTTCAGGCTTATTTGTATAATTTTATGTCCCATAATTGGAAGGGGAAATCACTGCTGAGCTGTGCTTTGCCATCTTCTCATTTGTTCATGTTTGTGAGCTAGAACTCACGATAAAAAACACCAACTTTAACACAAAAGGTGCTTTGGTTTTCTTTGCTAGGTCTTCATTTCTGCCCCTGGCCTGTTGCCTTGTCTCTGGAGCACTGCATGCTAGGAAGGTGCAGTAACACACTGGGTAATTTTCTGAAGAAAAGAGGATTATTTCCCCCCCCCTCCTTTTCCCTTTCTGACCTTCTTGGAGGTATAGAGAAAGCTTTCAAGACCATCAGAATAAATGGGCTGTTTACTGTGATACTTACAGCCTTGGAAAAAGGAAGATAAAAGAATAAAGGGAAGAAAATCCCTCTACCTGCTGTCTTCCAGAAGGAGATGGATGAGGTGGTTGCTCAAGAGAAAATATTCCAAAATCTGAGCATGATGCTGTCACAACAGAGCAGAGTAAACCAGCAAAGAGCTAAAGAAAAGAGGCAGTGACACCAAGGGTGACAGAAGGACTCAAATTGTGCCAGGGGAGGTCTAGGCTGGATGTCAGGAGGACGTTGTTGTCAGAGAGAGTGATTGGCATTGGAATGGGCTGCCCAGGGAGGTGGTGGAGTTGCCATCCCTGGAGGTGTTCAAGAAAAACCTGGTCCAGTTGACTGGATAGGGTTGGCTGCTAGGTTGGACTGGCTGAGCTTGGAGGTCTCTTCCAACCTGGTTGATTCTATGATTCTATGTCTCAGCACCCTCCTTTTTCTCAGGGGGTTCACTGCTTTGGGAAAAAAAAGGAAAAGCATTTTGCAGAAGTGCCAAAACAGGGAGAGATAGATCATAAATCTTGGAAAAAAAGCTCTGTTCTGGCTTGGTTTCCCAGGGTTAGGATCTCATGTTTGCTGTTGTCTGCACCAATCTACTCACACATACCCACACACACAGAGGTGATGATCAGGGGCAGGATCTCAGGTGACTTCTGGTAAGATCCCCAGCCTGGGTCTCAGATCCATGAGCCCTTTCCCAAGGCAAACCATGGCCTGCAGCCACGTCTGGAAGTGCTAAGCTGTGTTAATGATGCTGTGTTATCATCAGACTCTAATGCTGCCGTGAATGGATGTCACTACTGTGTATGTTCCTGCAGATCAGTTGGTAATTACACTTGGATCCAAAGTAATTACCTTGAGACTTGCACTCTGGTTTAGAAGACAGAAATAACCACACACTTGCCTAGTCCCACACGTAGCACTTGTGATGTAATTTAATAGCCAACAGCTAACATGAAAGGCAAGAGGCATTTCTCTTACATGTATGCCCTTTTAAATGAAACAGGGGTGGCTTTCCTGTGAAACAAGCAGGGGCCAGCACACCACCGGTCTGCTTTTTCCCCACTCAAGCACCTTCCTCTTTTCTTGACAAAATGAAATACTTAGAAGCAGAATAAATATTTATAAGCTCCTCCTGGTATGTGATTGCTCTGACAACTCCAGCAGGCCTTGCTCTGCCTTTACTCCCTGTCCTATTTCATTCTCAGGCAGGGCAAAGGCAGCCCTCTGAAGACTGGGGGAAAAGGAGGTGTTCTGTTGTGCCTGGGTGGGGAGCAGACAGCCCAACCGTCCCTCCTGGAGGTTTTCCAGGTCACATCTGCCAGTGCATTTCCTATTTAACCACCAAACATTAAACACCTGGACAGCTGTAGAACCACATTAAGCACCTTATTTTGATGAGGAGCAAAAAGGGGAGGCAGAAGGGCGCCTGCAGAAGGGCGCCTGGAGCCCACCTCCTCTCTTCACAGTTCCATTTCCCAACCATCCACTAGCAAAGCAAGGCAGCTTCTTCATTTTTTCTTTTTCCATGTAAAATCTACTTCTTGTGCATTTCCAAACAACCCAGTGCCTCTGCAAATAGTTGTCTTCCTTCAGGGTGAGGAGCTTATTTTGGTGAGGAAAAAGAAAGAGCCTACTGCGATGCTCTTTCTTTTGGCAATGTCTGGGTAATCATCGCTCATAATAATGCCATCCCAGATGTTGAAACATCTCCTGTATTAATTTTACCCAGAAGATAATTTCCCTTAGAAATCATCTGCAAACCCCCTGTTCTAATTTAAGAATTAATTCAGTACACTAAATTTTAGCACTTCAGCCTAGAAATGTTTTGCAGTGTCTGTTAACCCTTTACAACAGCGACAAGAAGCCTGAAGGGGAGATTTAGAATCACAGAATTTCATAGAATCATGGAATCATGCAGGTTGGAAGAGACCTCCAAGATCATCCAACCCAACCTAGCACCCAGCCCTGTCCAGTCAACCAGACCATAGCACTAAGTGCCTCATCCGGGCTTTGCTTGAACACCACCAGGGACAATGACTCCACCACCTCCCTGGGCAGCCCATTCCAATGCCAATCATTCTCTGCCAACAACTTCCTCCTAGCATCCAGCCTAGACCTCCCCTGGATCAACTTGAAACTGTGTCCTCTTGTTCTGTTGGTGGTTGCCTGGCAGAAGAGACCAACCCCACCTGACTGCAGCCTTCCTTCAGGTAGTTGTAGACAGCAATGAGCTCTGCCCTGAGCCTCCTCTTCTGCAGGCTGCACACCCCCAGCTCCCTCAGCCTCTCCTCACAGGGCTGTGCTCCAGGCCCCTCCCAAGCCTTGCTGCCCTTCTCTGGACACCTTCCAGCATCCCAACATCTCTCTTGAATTGAGGGGCCCAAAACTGATCCGACTGAGCCTGGCTCTCAGAACAAGCTCGGTTGAATGGAGTCTAACAGACAACATTTTGAAAGGACAGTCCCCTTTCCACACCTATACCCTACTTACTGGAATGATTTCTTTCTCCTCTGAGGATCACAGATGTAAGTAGAATAAAAAAAATAATCATAGAATCATAGAATGGTAAGGGTTGGAAGGGACCTCTGGAGATCATAGAATCATAGAATCAACCAGGTTGGAAGAGACCTCCAAGCTCATCCAGCCCGACCTAGCACCCAGCCCTGTCCAATCAACCAGACCATGGCACCAAGTGCTTCAGCCAGGCATTTTTTGAACACCTCCAGGGACAGCAACTCCACCCCAGATTTGTTGCTACAAACACTGTGGGCAAATACAGCAGTGGTTCCAGAGACATGGTGCCTGGGATTGTCCTTCTACCCTCCATCAGGGCTTTGGCTGATGCTAGGGATGGACATGTGATGATTCCACAGTCTACAACCCCTGAAGGTAAAATAAAAAGTGAGTGATTGGCTCTGTATGAGAAATCTATGGGAGAGTGAGGAACACATCACACTTCCTTTGAGCCCTAGATGTGAGGCAGCAGTACTTGACCATCCCTGATGGTCTCATGAGTACACAAGCACACACCAGTCAACTGCTGGTGTGGAGGGTAACCTGGTGGATGGACTTTGACCATTTAGTTTCTAATGGAAGCTGCAGCCAGCTCCAGACTGAGCACTTCCCTGCCCTTCCATGTTGTTATAACCTTGGCACATCACAGCCTTTATACTGAAAGTCTTTGACATCAGTGAAAGCAATAAAGAAAATAAAGAGGAAATCTATGAATTCTATCCCAGCTCAGGAATCAAAGTACAGTCCAGCCTGTCCTCTGTGGAGCAGGATGCTCCCAAAGCCATGGATCAGAAGATCCCTCTGCTTTGCTTTTGTTGTCTTACTTCTGGTGGTATTAGGAGTACAAAAACATTTCAGGTGCCAGCACATTGAAGTCAAAATCATGCAAGGAATTGGCCTCTGGGGCTTTACAGCTGCACAGCTTGGAAATACAACCCCCCATATTAGCAAGATCATGCCACCAGCTCTGAAGTGGAGATGTAAACCTCCAGAAGATCACAGAACTCTTTCAGACAGATTTTTTTCTATGTATCTACAAAGGTTTCCTGATTCCTGCCACAACAACATGAATTTATGATGTCTCAGTGATAGTATCTTGCTGGCTGCTTCCTGCAATGCCATGTCACATTTGGGGTTTCAGTGATTTTGTTGCTGGTGATTGTTGTGTTGGCACAAGAGGTACCTTGTGTGTTATGTAGAGCAGAGGGCAGGCCAAGGACCTTCTCCAAAGAGGATTTACTGACAATCAGCTTTGATAATTATCATAAGGTGATAATATGTGATTAGTGCCAGGGCATGCCAGCCCTTCTCCTACCACCTCATAAACTCTCAGATGCTGTGCTGAGCTTGTGCAGCAGCTCAGCCTCAGAGGAGAGGAATGATGCAGGCCCAAAAAGGAAACACAGGAGAAAAGACACTGTTGCTCAGAGTGGGACAAATCCCATCTTGCTTTCCCAGACTGATTCACTGCTAACAGTAACTAGTGGCTGTGAACCTGTCTTATTCACCTGTGTGGAAATGCTGAGAGGTGAGGTAGCAAACCAGGCTAGAGAGGGTGTAAGTTTCTCCTAGATCAGTCACCAGATTGAATGCTGTCCTGACATACAATGGTCCAAATCCAAGGAAACTTTCCTGATTTACACAGCCAAGACTGCACATAGCTCTCAGTGTCAGGAAAAAAATGAACAAGCATGATGGGTCACCTGTCCCATTCCATCTCATTAGGCTGAGGATCCTGCATCAGGGCTCCACACTCTCTGAGCAGATCACATCTGTTGTCCTGTGTAAGAAACCAGTTAAGCCATTTTCCTTTACTCAGAGAACATTCTTTGTTGAATGGGCCTCTTGTTTGCTGCTGCTTAGAAATTGTCTTGATGGTTAGAGGAGTACAACATCTAAGCCAGGCTGAGGGGCCTGGGGCTTTTTAGCCTAAAGAAGGAGAATCTCATCAGTGCTTATAAATTGAAGGAGAATCTTATCAGTGCTTACAAATACTTCAAGGGTGGATGTCAGCAGGATGGCATCAGTTTTTACAGTGGTGCCCAGCAGTGGGATAAGAAGTAATGGGCACAAACTTGAACATAAGAAGATTCACCTGAACAGAAGGAACTTCTTTACTGTGAGGGTGGCAGAGTACTGGAGCTGGCTGCTCAGAGAGGTGGTGGAGTCTCTAGAGTGATTTAAAACCTTCCTGGAAGATACCCTGTGCAACCTGCTCTAGGTGAACCTGCTCTTGATGATCTCAAGAGGTCCCTTTCAACCCCTCTCATTCTGCAATTCTGTGTTTATTTTCCCTCTCTCATTTCAACAAAGCAGGCTGGAAAAATATTGCTGTGTCCTTCTGGTCCTTAAGGAAAGGAAACTGTGTTTGCGCTGCCCTGAAATTCAGCACACTGACAACTGCAGGATGGATCTGCTGGCCCAGCAGCTCCAAGCCTCTGCACTGGTTATTATTTCTCCTGATGAATTCACTTGGGGATCTGCTCCTTGAATGCCAGGCTCTCAGGTCAGAACGAATGGAGAATGCATTACATGGAGCGTGACATTCTGCGAGTCCCAGACATGAGCTCATGCCTGTTGAGATATGGCCGCAGGCAGAGGGATAAAGTTGTTCCTTTGCATCCAAGCTGCTGCTGGAATTTCCTTCTAAAAAACCTGCTGTTTGCAGCAGCAAGAGCAATTTGCAGTGAAGTATCAGGAGTTTCTTGCATTTGTCACATATTTTGGTTCAACCAGCTAAAATCACAGCTTTGTTCTAATTTTAAGAAGGGTTAGGTGATAGGTTGGACTCAGTGATCCTAGAGGTCTTTTCCAACCTGCTTGATCCTGTGATTCTGTGATTTTGATTAGTGGAGGTTCTAACTTCCCTGTTGCTGGAGTTCTTGGCCTCTGACCATTCATTGCAGTCAGGCACCAGTCTCAGCAAGGAAACTGTTTTCCCATGGGGAGCAGGTTAATTTAATCATAGAATCATAGAATGGTTTAGGTTGGAAGGGACCTCAAGGATCATCCAGCTCCAACCCCCTGCCATAGGCAGGGACACCTCCCACTAGAGGAGGTTGCTCAAGGCCTTCCATTCCTTCAGCTCCCCATTTGGGATTCCTGTACCCAAGACACCAAAGTGTGTCCATCCTTCCTCACCCACATTCTCACAGTGTAACTGATTTCTGCCACGTTAGGGATATGCACATCTCTTTTCGTGCTATCATCTTCCTTTGTTTCTTTATCATAGAATCACAGAATCATAGAATGGTTTAGGTTGGAAGGGACCTCAAGGATCATCCAGCTCCAATCCCCCGCCATAGGCAGGGACACCTCCTACTAGAGCAGGCTGCTCAAGGCCTCATCCAGCCTGGCCTTAAACACCTCCAGGGAGGAAGCATCCACAACCTCCCTGGGCAACCCGTTCCAGTGCCTTACCACCCTCACTGTAAAGAACTTCCTCCTAAGTTATCTCCAGGCAGCACCTCTTAGCCTTGACATTAAAGGACCCACCTTATATCTGCATCACTGGACATCTTCTGTTTATCCAATAAACCTTCATCTCTTGCCCCACTAGAGCTGAGATGTTAATGTCACCCCTGTTTTCAGCCACAGAGGCAGCTGCCATTTAGGTTTTGTCAAGGAGATGATAAAAAGACCCCAAATCAATTCTGCAGTAGTTAGAAAGCCAAACCCCCAGAACACAAAATATTGTCCTGATGGCAAAGCTAGCTGTAGTTTTCCAATAAACCTCTCTCCAGTACAAATTTTCTGCAGCATCTCAGGATCTCAGTCCCAAAATGGAACAGTTTGTGGTGTCTGAGGCCCTGATCCTGCCACGAAATATGTGCTGGCTGGTTCTGCGGGGGTTTTCTCCTGTCTCCAGAGAGAGAGAGACGCAGTTTAGTGCTATCTAGTGAATTATCACAAGACAAGCAAAGAGACAGCTATTCTCACCCAACCCACTGATCTTTCTAGAAGACTTTATATATCATTTGTTTTGCCTTTGCTGCTCTTCCGAGCTACAGGATACTATGTTCTCATTCAGCCTGTTTCATATTCAGATCCTAAAGCATCTTGTGAAGGAGGACTGTGTTGGCAGCCACATTTTGCAGCTCAGATCAACATGCTAAAGTCTTGGTCTCATCAACAGCTGCTCATATGTGTAGGGCATGGGAGGCTGTGGCTGAGTTGCTATAACCAGGGTACAAGGGGAGCAGCACGTCACTGTTTGGTGGCCTGGGAGATGTGCTGGTATCTGCTGGAGGTGGAGTAGAAGTCCTGTGAAGCTCTTCAGCAGCACGAAGGAAGAAAATACCACAGCACAAAATGTCAAAGCAAAGCAGAGTAGAGGTTGAATAACTGCTTCTAGGTTTGCCTGTATTTTAATGCAGATCAGAAACTCAGATGTCAGGCAAAGGGAGTAAGGAAAGGGGAAGGGAAGAAGCTGGTGGAGTGCTGGCTTCTGGGATTCAATGGCTGTGCATGGAGAGATGGACTGAGAGTCAGCGGGGGCTTCGTCGCTGCCTCTCAGTGGTCCCCAGCAAGACCAACCACCCCTCATCCTGAGCACACACCTATGGCCACTCTTGTTTTAGCTGAGGACAGCAAGTGCTGGCACCATGCAGCATTTTCTTTTCTCTCCCTTCATTTCCCTTCCCTTGGAGAAAAAAAGTTGGATTTCAAGACTGCTCTTGTTTGATAACTTCCCTTAACTATCATCTAAATAATACATGAAGACTGATCCTCTGTGCTGACTGATGACTCCCTCTGCTGACCCTGGTTTATTTTTATTGCTTGGCTCGGGCCAGTTCCTTCAAGTCCTGAATCATCAGAACAGAGACCTTGAGGTATTCCAGCCAAATCAATCCCTGGCCCATTGACATATTGCTTTACCTAACCAACCATACAACTTCACTTTTCCCTGATAATTTCTCAATTAATTGCTTTTCAGCTCTCATTCGTTACAAGGTCAGGCTGTGACTGGGCTTGTACATTCCCATCTCTGATAAACTCTCCCGGTCCCCTAATCAGCTACTACTGGGATTTTAGTTCCATTAACTTATTCATCATCTAGACATTTTCATCTTGGGGAGCTTGACTTTTGATTGTATCAGTAGTATCTTCAATTATTTAAGAGGACTTAAGATTCCTTTCTTACCTAAAAGGAAAAGAGAGAGTCCAGCAGAGGGCTATGAGGATGATGAGGGGACTGGAGGGCATGGCTTATGAGGAGAGGCTGAGGGACCTGGGACTTTTTAGACTGGAAAAGAGAAGACTTAGAGGGGATTTGATAAATGTTTATAAATATCTGAGGGCTGGCCAGGAGTGGGGGGACAGGCTCTGCTCACTGCTGCCTGAGATAGGACAAGGAGCAATGGATGGAAACTGCAGCACAGGAGGTTCCAGCTCAACACAAGGGGGAACTCCCTTACTGTAAGGGTCCCAGAGCACTGGAACAGGGTCCCCAGAGAGGTTGTGGAGTCTCCTTCTGTGGAGACTTTCAAGGCCTGTCTGGATGTGTTCCTCTGTGATCTGTGTTAGATAGTATTGTCCTGCTCCAGCAGGGGGGTTGGATCTCCTTGGGTCCATTCCAACCCCTAACATCCTGTGAGCCAGTGACAAAAAGCATTTTGAGCACTGAACACTGATCACTTCGCACCAGTGTCTTGGATGTTGGCGTGTGCAAGCCCATCTTAAACAACTCAGGCATGCTGAGAGCACAAGAATTTGCTGCTGCTGAACATGTGTGTGCATGGGGCTGACTATATTAAGATGTCAGGTAGAGGGGAATGACAGTATGCTGATGACTAGTGGCTTACTAATGCTAAATCACGCCTGAGATTCTGTTCTGTGATGTCAAACATTGATTCAGTTTCCGTGGGAAGTTATGCAAATGCCAGAGCCCCTCAAAGAGATCTGAAACTGAAATTGCCAGCAAAAAGAAATCCTGCCCTCTCCTAGCAGTAAATGGGTTTAGAAGATCTTGAAGGTAACTGTTCCAGGAGGGGAGTACATTCTGAACATGCCACCCTGAGACAGAAGGTCTTGTAGGACACTTTTCCAGCTTTAGTGCTGGGAGCCAAATCCTTCTCTTCTGCTACAACCTTCTGGCTGAGTCTGTGCTTCATCTTTGCAGCAGCTGGTCTAGTCCAAGGCAACAACCCACTGGTGCTGAGTACTACATAATTAATCTTCGAGCAGAAGCAGCACTCTCTGTTATACAGTGAAATGTCCTCCTCCCCAGCTCTTCTCAAGACCCTTCTTCCTGCAATTTGCATCTAGGCAAAACTTGTAAGAGTCTCCCAGTAGGAAAAATGGTGGCAAAAACTAACACCAGCTGGGGAAATGTATGTTTCTGAATGTGTTGATGGGATCAAGTTGTCTGGAAGTTCCATCTAGCTCTTTGTCCTACTGGCTCTGTGGAAGCCAGTTGACTGAAAACCACCTCCCTAGGATGGTGTCAGGGGACCTGTTTAGATGATCTGAGTGCTTCAGGCTCTGAGGAACATCCTTAGAGAGAGGTCAAACTGTATTGACAGACCCTTCAGGAAGCAAAGCTAGTTTAATATTGGCAAGACAAGACCTGCTGCATATATCAAAGGAGCTTTTCCTTCCAGGAAATCAGTGCTCAGGTCTCAGTTTCTTTTCCACAGAACACAGGCGATAGCTTTTAACACTCAGGATTTCACTGCAGAACACAGAAATATGGATTTTTCTCACAGAACCCTATGCTCACACTTCTGAGTGTCAATTTTCAGCATCTTCTTAAAAAGAAAAGCCCACATTACTGCTGAGAAGGGCTTAAAAAAGATTAAAAGCACAGAAAACCTGGCTCGTATCGGTTGTGTGGTCGACAGGACTAAGGCAGGGATTGTGCCCCCGTGCTTGGCACTGGTGAGGCTGCGCCTTGAATACTGGGTTCAGTTTTGGGTTTCTCACTCCAAGAAAGACACTGAGGGGATGGAGTGGGTCCAGAGAAAGGCAACAAAGCTGGTGAAGGGTCTAGAGAACAGGTTTGGTGAGGAATGGCTGTGAGAACTGGCATTGTTCAGCCTGGGGAAAAGGAGGCTGAGGTGAGACCTTCTGGATCTCTACAACTCTCTGAAAGGGGGTAGGAGTCAGATGAGGGCTCCTCTCCTGAGGAACAAGTGACAGAACAAGAGGAAATGGACTAAAGATGCCCCAGGGAAGGTTTAGCTTGTATACTAGGAAAATCTTTACTGAAAGAGTGGTCAGGCAGTGGGTCAGGCTGCCCAAGGCAGTGGTGGGAAGTGTTCAAAAGTCATGGAGATGTGGTACTGAGGGACATGGTTTAGTGATGACATGTCTGTGCTGGGTTAACAGTTGGATTTGATGGTCTTTTGAAGGTCTTTTCCAACCAAAGTGATTCTATAAAACATAAAAAATAAACTCTAAAAACCAAACAGAGAAGACTGGATGAGGCACTTAGTGCCATGGTCTGGTTGACTGGATAGGGCTGGGTGCTAGGTTGGACTGGATGAGCTTGGAGGTCTCTTCCAACCTGGCTGATTCTATTCTATTCTATTCTATTCTAAACCACAGGAACAGGCAGCATGTTGAGATGAAGGAAAGAACAACAGCAACAATACTATGAACTCTGGAGTGGTGCTTTGTTTACTTCTCCCCCAAACTGATCACTCACCCATCTCACTGGAAAGACTCTGTCCTTCCTTATCTTATCTTGGTGTAATGACATGAAGGGACCTTTCCAAGGTCTTGTTGCTCCCTCTAAATTATGTACCACATGCATAGATGGATAAAGAACTGGTTGATGGCTGCACCCAAAGAGTGGCTGTCAATGGGTCCATGTTCCAGTGGAGGCCAGTGACAAGCAGAGTCCCTCAGGGATCAGTCCTGAGACCAGTCTTGTTCAACATCTTTGTCAGTGTCATGGACAGAGGCATTGAGGCACACTCAGCAAGTTCGCTGCTGACACCAAGCTGTGTGGTGCAGTAGACAGACTGGAGGGAAGGGATCCATCCAGAGGGACCTGGATGGGGCAGGTTGGAGAGGTGGGCACAAGCCAACCTCAGAAAGTTCAACAAGATCAAGTGCCTGCATCTGGGTCGAGGCAATGCCGAGCACAAATGCAGGCTGGGCAGTTACTGGATGAAGAGCAGCCCTATGATTCTATGAGGGAGGTGATTCGCCCCCTCTACTATGTCTTGGTGAGACTCCACCTGGAGTACTGCATTCAGGTCATAGAATCATAGAACCATAGAATGGTTTAGGTTGGAAGGGACCTCAAGGATCATCCAGCTCCAACCCCCTGCCATAGGCAGGGACACCTCCCACTAGAGCAGGCTGCTCTAGGCCTCATCCAGCCTGGCTTTAAACGCCTCCAGGGAGGAAGCATCCACAACCTCCCTGGGCAACCTGTGCCAGTGTCTCACCACCCTCACTGTAAAGAACTTCCTCCTAACATCCAGTCTAAATCTCCCCTCTTCCAGCTTAAACCCATTCCCCCTCATCCTAACATTACTAGACTGTGTAAATAGTCCCTCCCCAGCCTTCCTGTAGGCTCCCTTCAGATACTGGAAAGCCACTATAAGGTCTCCTCGAAGCCTTCTGGAGCCCCTATTACAAGAGGGATGTGGAGATGCTGGAGTGTGTCCAGGGAAGGGCCAGGAGGATGCTCAGAGGGCTGCAGCAGCTGTGCTATGAGCACAGACTGAAAGAGTTGGGGCTGTTCAGGCTGGAGAAGAGGAGGCTCCCAGGTGACCTTCTTGTGGCCTTCCAGGATCTGAAGGGGGCTACAAAAAAGATGGCTAGGGACTGTAGAGGCTGTCAGGGAGTGACAGGAATAGGGGGAATGGAGCAAAGTTGGAGGTGGGGAGAGTCAGCCTGGAGGTGAGGAGGAAGTTGTTGAGCATCAGAGTGGTGAGAGGCTGGAATGGGTTGCCCAGGGAGGTGGTTGAGGCCCCATGGCTGGAGGTGTTTAAGGCCAGGCTGGCTGAGGCTGTGGGCAGCCTCCTCTAGGGTAGGGTGTCCCTGGGCATGGCAGGGGGGTTGGAACTGGCTGATCCTTGTGGTCCCTTCCAACCCTGACTGATTCTATGATTCTAAGGCACCAACACTTGGAGGATGTGAAGAAACACACAGTTCTCTCTCTGCCTGTTGCTAGGATTCACAGCCATACCCCTAACTTTCTGGGACTTTGCCTCCTATTTGGGCTGTTGGAAAAAGGAAAGAAACCTTGTTGCTTCCAGGTTCTCCACATTAGCCTTATGCAGCTCCAGTCCCAAACCTTATGATATTGCTACAGTCAGACATGAAATCTTAATGCATGGTAGTGCCTGGAATCTTACATTCTTCTGAAAAAGGTGAGTCCCCAGTAGTAAATGAAATATTAAACATTATTAAATATGAAACAGCTAAACCTGGATTCCATTAAAATGAATCTTTCATAGTTTTCCTGGTTGGGTTTTTTTCCTTTCCCACCCCTCCCTCCTTTCCCTTTCTTTTCCCCCCTGTTTCCCAGGGAGCACAGTGATCTCAGAGCTTTTATGTGTCCTTTTAAGGACAGAAAAATCACAGGTAATTTAAGTCTATTCTATTCAGATTTATTTTAGCTGGAAAACAAATCAAGGCTGTGAAACTCTCTCCTGATCTCATCTATCTCACTGAACTGCTCCACAGACAGTATTAAAGGTTCACCTGAAGATGTCTGTGGCCAGAAGGACAAGGGAGGTTATTCTTCCCCTGTACTCAGCACTGGTCATGCCACACCTTGAGTGCTGTGTCCAGTTCTGGGCTCCTCAATTCAAGAGAGACGTTGAGATACTGGAACATGTCCAGAGAAGGGCAACAATGCTGGTGAGGGGCCTGGAGCACAGCCCTGTGAGGAGGGGCTGAGGGAGCTGGGGGTGTGCAGCCTGCAGAAGAGGAGGCTCAGGGGTGACCTCATTGCTGTCTATAGCTACCTGAAGGGAGGCTGTAGCCAGGTGGGGTTGGTCTCTTCTGCCAGACAACCAGCAACAGAACAAGGGGACACAGCCTCAAGTTGTGCCAGGGGAAGTATAGGCTGGATGTTAGGAGGAAGTGCTTCACAGAGAGAGTGATTGGCATTGGAATGGGCTGCCCAGGGAGGTGGTGGAGTCACTGTCCCTGGAGGTGCTTACGAAAAGCCTGGACGAGGCACTTAGTGCCATGGTCTGGTTGACTGGATAGGGCTGGGTGCTAGGTTGGACTGGATGATCTTAGAGGTCTCTTCCAACCTGGTTGATTCTATGATTCTATGATTCTCTCATGCTGATCATTATAAGGGGAACCAGGTTGTCTTTAAGGTCCCTTCCAACTCAAGCCATTCTAAGATTCTATGACACTTATAAGAGGGGGGGCAAGAGGATGGGGCCAAACCTTTCAGTCAGCTCAATGACATAAGGGGCGATGAGCACAAAGTAGAACACAGGAGGTCTCTTCCAACCTGGCTGATTCTATGATTCTGTGTAAACATGAGGAAGAGCTTCCTCTCTGTGAAGGTGCCAGAGCACTGCAGCAGACTCCCCAGAGAGGTTGTGGAGCCTCTGTCTCCAGAGAGACTCCGAACCCAGCTGAGCAACCTGCTGTGAATGACCCTGCTTTAGCAGTGGACTTGAACTAGATGATATCTAGAGTTACCTTCCAAACTCTACCATGCTGGGACTCTGTGAGGTGCATTTATGTCCTGGCCCCCTCTTTTATTATTAATCACTTTATTTGAACAGGACTTCAATTGAAGCTCAATGGGGCTCTGAGCAACCTGATCTAGTTGATGACGTTCCTGCTTAGTGTAGGGGGGCTGGACTAGATGACATTTAAAGATCTCTTCCAACCCAATGCATTCTATGCTTCTATGGCTGATAGAAACTAAGTGGATGGGAAAGTGACTGCTAAGAGTGACCCTGAGCCTGGTTTTGTGTGAGACATCTCCGTTCTCCAAACCATGGGGACAAATGAAGAAAGCCAGGTTTGGTGGGAGGTCCCATCTCCAGCAAACACCTTAATTCCTGACTCACCAGGGTGCTTCATTATGGTCTCCAAAACATGCATGACTTAATTTCTCAATCTACAGACATGCTTTCCATTGGAAAGCAAGCAATACGAAGAAAACCAAGCTAAAATGGCAAAGAAGGTAGAAACCCATCCATTATTCATGGCCAGTGTTCCACTTTGCACAAAAAGCCTTCTACCTTGCTTTCCATTTCACTTTCCTTAGGCCACTTCCTCTGGTTCATTTGCACCCAGCTGGGCTCCACATCTTCCCCTCCAGGAACTGGGCAAATTGGCTGAGAAGAGAAGTTTGTTCTGCAGCAGAGTGGGAGAATCCATGCACCTCTCTGCTTCAGATCTTTGTACCAATTCACAGATGTCTAAAGGAAAAAAAATGAGAGAGAGAGAAAATGGTAGGAGGTTATTTTCTTTGTTTTCTTTGTGGTGTGCTTCTGCTTCATCTGAGCTGGCAAGAGCCTCCCACTAGCAACAGCCTTCTCCCAGCTCTGACCAGAAGCATACGCTCTTGGTCTGGTTTTGTAAGAGCTTTTTACATCTACTTCTGGCCTGACACCCTTGGGATGGAGAGGAACAAATCCCAACTTCATTCTTTATTTATTTTAATGAATTGCTGTTGGCCAGCTCACGTTTTCACCACAAAGATTTCAAATTGCCTTCGAGCACCAGGAAAAAAAAAACCAACCAACCCAAACCCAAACATGTTGCAAACTGCTCTGAAGCTTAGACACGAACATGTCAAATAAGTGATCCACATGAGAGTAGATAGACGTGACATTTAGTAATCATCTTTCTTGGACAAAATGGGGCATTGCTGTCACTTTAAGTAAATCTCAGTCAGATTTCTGGCATTTTACCATAAGGGAAGCAGGAGGCATAATAGTAAATTCCCCTTTAAAAAAATATAAAAGATCAACCTTGGGGAAAAAGAAAACAAATGGTTGCCACAATTTAAGGTGTAATACCTCATCCTGGCTTGGCTATCTGTTTTCTTGCTGCTGATATCAATATGTCACCCCTAATGTTTACTGATGCTCACTTTACAGATGACTTTTCCTAGCTGTCAGAGTATCTGTCACCAGCATCTCTTCCCCTTCTTTGCCTCTCATCCCCTTTAATAAAGATTAATATCTTTGAGGTCAAGCAAGGGACCAGTTACTACCTAAATGACACCACAGCTCTGATATTTAAACAAGATGAAGAAGTAATTGCTGAGATGATGTGAACAAATTGGGTAATTCCTACCCTAAATGAACACACTTGGCTTTTGTGGGGTCAGTTAATACCAAGTGCACGTTCAAAGGGACTGTGCATTGTGCAGGCGTTCTGAAGGGTCACCCACTGAAGGATTGGAGATGTTCAAAGCTAAATGTTTAGCTCCTACAGCTTTTCTGGAGTGCTAACATGTTTAAAAGAGAAAGAGAGAGAGAAAGGGGATTCTATAAAAATATGGCACATAGGTTTTCCATATTTATAGTCCATCAATGACTTCTGTATTAAATGGTTTCAGTCTATGAGTCCAAACAAGGTTTTTCAACCTGTCACTCCCACAGCTCAACCTGCTGCATGAAATGCTAAACATGTTCTGTCTGCTTTGTACATCTTCCTTGACAAACACCTGGAGTAATGATGCCAGAATGAATATTTAGCCAGCAATTTTATGGATGAAGCACAAAACCAGTGGGTTTGACTTTGAAATGCTAAGAGTAGTGAACTTGTGGTTTGACTTTAAATTGCAACGATGTGACTTGGAAGATGAAGTGGAATAGGTGATGGAATTCCCAATCATCCCTGCAGACCCCCCAGCTAGGCTTTGTGGATCACACCTAATAACAGAGGCAAATGAGGCTCAGGGGTGATCTCACTGCTGCCTACAACTACCTGAAGGGAGGTTGTAGCCAGGTGGGGGTTGGTCTCTTCTGCCAGGCAACCAGCAACAGAACAAGGGGACACAGTCTCAAGCTGTGCCAGGGGAGGTCTAGGCTGGATGTTAGGAGGAAGTTGTTGCCAGAGAGTGATTGGCATTGGAATGGGCTGCCCAGGGAGGTGGTGGAGTCACCTTCCCTAGAGGTGTTCAAGCAAAGACTGGATGAGGCACTTAGTGCTATGGTCTGGTTGACTGGACTGGTGGTAGGATAGACTGGATGATCTTGGAGGTCTCTTCCAACCTGGTTGAGTCTATGATTCTATGAAAAGGGACTTCAGCTCCACTCCCCAGCCTGTTAACCTGGACTCCTTTACTTGGCACTCCAGCTTTGGATGTTGGAGCTCTCTGATACCTGCAGCAATAATTCTGTATAACCTCAGACCTGTGGGAGTTTTGGCATGTCTGAGCTGCTCAGTTTGTGAGTTGTACTTCTGTCCCGCTGGGAACTTGCACACAGAGGCCCTTCCACTTTCTTCTGGGCATTATGCACTGGGATTTCTCTGAACATGGTTGGGACCAGGCACAGGGCTATGGAGATCTAGGTCCTGCTGCTGACTGGGAGGACCCAGACCCAGCTCCCTGCATGTGGCAGTGTCTCTTTCTCTAGGTTAGAATAGAATAGAATCAACCAGGTTGGAAGAGACCTCTAAGATCATCCAGTCCAATCCATCACCCAGCCCTATCCAGTCAACCAGACCATGGCACCCAGTGCCTCATCCAGTCTTTTCTTGAACACCCCCAGGGATGGGGACTTCACCACCTCCCTGGGCAGCCCATTCCAATGCCAATCACTCTCTCTGTGAAGAACTTCCTCCTAACATCCAGCCTATACTTCCCCCGGCACAACTTGAGGCTGTTGGTGGGTATTTTGGATGTGCACCATTGTGTGTGATGGTGATCTGACTCCTCTCTATCCTCTCCATTCAAGGAGCATCCCTGCAAATAGAAGAAAACCTCACTGGCTCTGGAAGAGAGGATATGACTTTGATGAAGGCACTTAAAGAGCAGAGCATTCAGTTCTGCTTTGTGCTCTATCCAGAAGCAGTTTGACACAAATTGTTAGCTCTGACCCTTAAACTCTGAGCAACCTCCTCTTCCCTATGTCAAAAGTGACAGCCCCATCACTACCCATCCTACAGCCTCCTCTTGGCTCTGTTGTGATCTCAAACTCAGTGCTAACTGCAGCTCCCTGACTCCAAAGGGACAGGGCTGTTCAAGAGGCAGATCTCACACAAAAAAAAGCACTGGTGGCATTCCTCAGCATCCCACAAAACCTTCCAAATATTGGCAAGCTGCAAAAGGAAAAAAAAAAACCTAACAACGACAAAACAAAACAACCCAAAAAGAGTTAAGATACCAAAAGCCACTTCCTGAAGCGAGAATTGTGCGCATCATTATTTCCAGCGCACCAACAAAACTATTGTGCTCAGAAGATGACTCTGAAAGTGCCTTTTGTTGTGTTTTGTATGAAGCAGGATTTTACATCTGCAATAACCACCAGGTGATTTGATTTCCAGGAACTAGATTATTTTGCAGTGAAAGCCTCTTTGATCAGTATTTTAGCAATCCTATTAAGGAGAGGAAAAAAAACCCCACCCAAACCCCAGCCTAAACATTTCAGGAATATTAGAAAATGTCCTAAACCCAACTCAGTTTTGAATCCCACAGACTGGGAGTTTTACTGTTTGACACCGCTTTGCTTCTAGATAAAACCTGTTTATTTTTGACTCTAACCAACTTGATTCTTCACAGGGCAGGATCTGAGACTAGCAAAGCACAAAGAAATTCCTCGCTGCAGACTGCAGCAAGCGGAGGTCTCCCCGGCAAAGGCATTATTTTACAAAATGATGGATGTGCATATTTATTTGCTCTGTGACTTCCATGTCAGGTTTGTCATATTTCCTCAAATTACTAGTTAAACCAAGGGTTTGTGGCTTTGTTTTGGTTTTGTTTCTACCAAAGCCTGCAGGCTCAATATACCTTATATAAAAAAAAAAAATCAAGCTGTAATTTATCTGCTCCATAGATCATGTGTAACAATAATCACTCTGGAGTCTGTGCTAGCTTCCCATGCCTGGCTTTGTTGGAAGAGATGTATGAAGTGAACAAAAAGCTTCCTGATTTTCATACTCTGTAATAAACCTGAAATATGGAGAGGAGTGAAACGTGTATTTAAATTAAACAGTGGAATCTTGACAAAGAAGGAGCACAGAGAAATACACACACACACCCCTCACACCCCTCCCAGACACATTATGCGATGACACAGTGTTATTTCCCTTTCCAGATGGACCCCTACAAGTTATGTACATTTTATGTTGCATACATATAGCAAGTGAACCAGGAAAACCATTTTTATCCTGAGCTTGGACTTCTCAAAGTGGTGCATGTGGTAACTTGCATTTTGCAGGGACAAACCCCTTTTGCCAACATAAAAATGAGTTGGACCCCCCAAATGAGTTTAATATTCACAGGCAATACCCATAATAGCTAAGTGAGAGCTCTCACTAAAGTCACTGCTTGGTGTCGGTGCCTGTTTCACACACATATGGCTGCTTTTGGAAAGGCCATGAACAAACTTCAGATGGTTGCAAAATAATAATCATAATGATTAGATGGAGAACCTAACTGTATCCAAATGGAAAAGGGATTAAAACAACGGGGGGAAGACTGTAGTAGCTTAAATTCCTCCCACAGCCACAGATCCCTCTCACATCCCAGGAGGGAAGGGAATAATATTAATAATATGAATATCTTGAAATACTTTTTCTTGCCCTGGGTGGGCAATTCCTGCAGCAGCCAAACTGCCTTTGGCAAGGCTTTGCTCTTGCCATTTTGTTTGTTGCAATACACAAAGACTATGTGATTCCTTGTGCAGATGTTAGAAAAGCGCCTCCCCATCTGGGGATGCGACCCAGGCACTAAATGTTGTGCAGAGGAGCTTCCAAGGCCACATAAATCCTTTGTCATCACTTGGGTTAATAAGCACTGAAGGGCTGTCAGCACCGAGGAAGCCAAGTGCAGGGTGAAGCTTTCTGGTCCACCGGCCATAGGGATACAGAGCTGCAGGAAGGCTCTAGAATTACAATCAGAAATTAAACTGTAAACTAATTAATTCCTTGCAATGTATTTAGTTGGAGAGATGCAGCTCTCTTTCAACCCTAAGAGGAGTTCTTCCTCTGATGCCCAGCCTCAGTGATGCTTGGGGCTGTACGGATCAAAACTCATTCTGGGAGGCACTTTCTGAGTGACCAAGATCTGTTTAGTCTACAGCCTGAGTTAAAGGGCAAATCTGATTCTGCCTCTAGCTCCCCAAAGTCGCTCCTGCCTTTTATTTTTTGTAGAGCCCCCTAAATTGCAGCTTCGTCGTCATTAAGAGATCCAGCAGAAGCCTGGAAGAAGAGATTAGCACATAGCAGAGCGACAGAGCTGCTAGGAAGGGGAAAAAATAGACAACATCAGTGCAATGTAGCATTAAAAGTATGGAGTGACAGATGACAGTTGGTCTGTGATGGGGTGATTCAGCTAAATGGTAAACAGAAGGGCGAATTCTGATCTCGCTGATGCCAACATAAACCTTGGGTTGCAGAGGAGCTGCTTCGCGTCTCTAGTACCGGAGTCGAGCCCATAAAAGCTGTGACTCAGCCAGATAATCTCTGACAACTGTTAGCTCCTTGGTAAATATGGCAACGTGGCAGGCTGGAAAATAGACTAAAAAAAAGTTTCACTTCCACACTTCCAAACTAAATTGTTGCAGAGGTTTGGGTTTTTTTTTCCCTTTCTCCCCTTCTCCCTCCCCCATCTCCATCTAAAAGTCTTGATAGTAATAATAGAAGTAGTTAGGGAATGTAGAGGTGAAACAGGATTTTTCTGGGTTTTCTTTCTTCAGGTTGGATGAAATATTTTGATTAAAGCCAAATTAATGAGGTTGCTGAGCCAGTGAATTGAAAAGCCAGTTCTTGCCATAGCTCCAGCCTCCTTGAGCCAGACCTGATGGACACTTCACACAATTACTAGTGGCGATGCATTGGACAGGCACTAACTCACGTCTGTGTGAGATGGGCTTGGGTAGGTTTTTAAAAGGAGATATTTGCCAAGGATGTCTTTAGAGTTTCACAGAATCGTTTTGGCTGGAAGAGACCTTTAAGATCATTGAGTCCAACCATTAGCTCGGCGCTGCCAGTCACTGCTGAACCATGTCCTTCAGCATCACATCTCTATGGCTTTGAAACCCTCCAAGGATGGAGACTCCACTACTGCCCTGGGCAACCTGTTCTAGGCCTTGAAAACCCTTTTAGGGAAGAAATGATACCTGAAAATTCCCACCTAAAACATACAGCAGTGTCTTTGTGAGGGCAGAGGTGCCAACACTGAGGTGGGACCTAACAGCAAATTAGAGCTGAAGCCTTACTGAGGCCAAAGCTGGAAGTCTCCCATCGTGCATGCTGAGGCTTCCTCGTGATGAAGCTGAAGCTGTCTGCTTGATGAATTTAGCACTGAAATATCTGAATCTCAAAGGCATGGATTAGGACTGTCCTGCCTCCTGGACTGACCGAGACTCTTTGTCCCTTGGCACTAAGAGCCTCATCCAGTCTTTTCCTGAACACCCCCAGGGATGGTGACTCCACCACCTCCCTGGGCAGCCCATTCCAATGGCAGGCAGCCCATTCCAGTGGCATTCCTTCTATCATCCACCTTACCTGGCATCACAATGTTTGTATTCAGCAAATGAGAACCTAAGAAACTATGGATATCTGAACCTCTGTCACATTGTTTTGGTGACTAAAAGAGCAAATTCCTTTTTTTCTGCCTGTGGTTCAAATTTGTGAGGTATTGGTGTTTTCAATCCTGTCCACATCGTGCCTGGTTTCACTAGCAAGCTACTGGGGTACCTGCAGAATTAAAAAGAAACCATTTCTCATGGGCAAGGTCTTCTTTTTCACATGCTAGCTGATCCAAGCTGGTGGAGTCACTGTCTCTGGAGGTGTTCAAAAAGAGACTGGATGAGGCACTTAGTGCCATGGTCTGGTTGATTGGATGGACAGGGCTGGGCGATAGGTTGGACTGGATGATCTTGGAAGTCTCTTCCAACCTGATTGATTCAATGATTCTAAGCACTGGGATGCCCCCCTGGAAACTCCTTCTCCTTGGGGGGAAAGACAGAAAGAAGGGATTGTCCCATGGGGAGGCCTGAGTGGCAAGGGGAGGTCACAGCTCCTGAGACAGCCTGGAAAGAGGGAAGCAAGAAAGGACAGCATCTGTTTGTACTCCAGTGCCCTCCAAGGCTTTAAGAAATCTGGGATCCCTCTGAGCATATTTAAGATCTAGGGGAAGGTTTTCCTATGAAGGAGAATGAGTTTTGCATGTGAGCCTGACTCAAAGTGGCGGTGAAAAGGAGTCTAGGAAATAAAGCCAAGCAGAAATATTAACCTTATACAGGAAATCCTACCTAGGAAAAACTACCTGAATTGGGGAATTACTCTTTACTGAGATAGGAATTCAGACCTGATTCCTTTCATTACATGTTTTGTTTCTTGTGTCATTACAGCCTACACCAGCAGATTATTCCCCAGCGACACAAACAGTTGTAGCGAGATGCTGCAGTTGAAAAGAACAAAACAGGCAACAGTTCAACATTCTCAGCTAAGATAATTATGTTAATCTGAATGGGTATTAATTTCTGTTTATTTTACAAATATTGTATTAGGGAAGTAGCTTTCAAATTCACACCTCACCAAATGCTTTTCAACAATGATTTGTTTCATTAATTTTATCAGCCGCATTCCTAATTTCTTTGTAGCACCTTCTTTGCCGAGAGACATTAATCCCTGCTAGAGCATCCTAAAAGTCGGCGTGGAGGAACTGAGCTGATAAATGTCAGTGTGTAAGTTCCCCCACCACTCTCAATCCTTCAATTTCCAGTGTTGTTGGGGCAGGTAATAAATTTCTGATTGATTAATTTCTATCTTGGAGAAGCCTTGAGAAATGTCTGCGCATATTTTCTCACTGTTTCAACACACATACGAGCCTTCACCATTCCAGTGTCAAATGATGTGTGATATGGGTTAAGTAATAAACACTCCCCCCCCCCAATCCCAGTATTATTTTTAGAATGTCTATAAAAATAACTAAGGCAGTTTAAAGTCAGTGCCTTAGTCAAATATTCAGCGTGGAATTAGGTTTTGAGCTGAATTGGGTATCCGCCGCTTCTGAGTTTCTCACTAATAAACTGTAAATGCGGATAAAAAGTGAACAGGAAAATATTCTGTGTCTGCTAGGTTGGTGTTGTACTAAAAGTGCAAAAATGCTGAAGCCAAGCACTTAGTTGGTTTGAAAAATGAATGGTGTTAATGGTTGTACCTGAAGCAAAAGGAGAACAGTGCACACAGAGTTGGTTGTTGGGTGGTTTTTTTTCCCTTTGCAATCTGAGGTTTAGAAAGTGTCGTGGCCTTCTCTCTAATGGCCAGAGGTGAGAGTAGAATAGAATAGAATAGAATAGAATCAACCAGGTTGGAAGAGACCTCTAAGATCATCCAGTCCAACCTAGCACCAGCCCTATCCAGTCAACCAGACCATGGCACTAAGTGCCTCATCCAGTCTTTTCTTGAACACCTCCAGGGACAGTGACTCCACCACCAACCTGGGCAGCCCATTCCAATGCCAATCACTCTCTCTGTGAAGAACTTCCTCCTAACATCCAGCCAAGATCTCCCCCACCACAACTTGAGGCTGTGTCCCCATTGTTAAATTTTGTTTGGGGTTTTGCTCTAGATCCATTGTTACTGATAGAACTGCTCATTTCTGGACAAGGTTCTGCTCTGAGTATCGCAATTTTACCCTCCTGCCCCTTTAGCCATCACGGGGGGTGTGGTGGGCAACAGGCACAAGGGAGCTGAGACTGGTACCATCCAGCACAGAATCACAGACTTACAAAATTAAGTAGATTGGAAAAGACCTCTGAGATCATCGAGTCCAACCTATCACCCTACCCTTCTAATTAACTAACCCACGGCACTCAGTGCCTCAGCCAGCCTCCTCTTAAACACCTCCAGGGATGGGGACTCCACCTCCTCCCCAGGCAGCCCATTCCAATGCCAATCACTCTTGTTGTGAAGAACTTCCTCCTAACATCCTGCCTAAATCTGCCCTGCTGCAGTTTGAGCTGCATCCTCTTATTCTGTCCCTGGGTGCCTGTGATAAGAGACCAACCGCACCTGGCTACAACCTCCTTTCAGGTAGATGTAGAGAGCAATGAGGTCTCCCCTGAGTCTCCTCTACTCCAAGCTCACCAACCCCAGACAGTCAGCTCCAGTTGAGTTACATCTGGCACATACTTTGTTCTTTACCTCTTGGGTGCCAGTTGGCTTTATGTTCCATGATCAGATGGCTGCAAACAACATTACACCTCCCAGATGATAAACTCTTTCCCAAGAGGAGCAAGTAAAGCCAAGGCAGGGATGGAGATCTGCAGAACCTTCATCCAGGTAAGGGCAAGCACTGGGTGGGGGGTTTACAGGCTGAAATAACCACCCTGAGCAGAATACCAAGCTGCTTTTGCTCTGCACTTCCCTGTCAGTTTGCTGTGAATGCTCCACTGGATGCTGAATTCCTCTGCTAAACACTGGAGATGGAGCTAAAATTCAGGTCTTGTGATCAAACCTCCTTGTACTGCTCTGGCTCTCATGTCTGACAGGCATAGCTGGTGATGAATCAGGGTGAGAATGTCAATAGTGAGCCATTACAACAAAAAATGGGTGCAGTTATATTTTCTGCCCTCCTGCCAGCTTACTAGGCCAAATTTCCAAACATAACTCAAACCCAACAAAGTCAATATTAAAACCAGTTGACTAAACCCTGCCTCACCCCTTGGTTTACTTCAACCAGGCCATGCCATTGAGCTAACCCATGACACCAGCCAGTTTACCTTCATCTCTTTCCCAGAGCAGACAGCAAATCCTATTTTTCCTATTTCCTATTTCCATCCCCTGGACCTTGGCCAGCTGAATAGAGGTCAGATACGTCAAGCTGGGTCTAAACTACAGGAAAAAAATGAGCTGCATTTCAACCTTCTCCTTTAGCAGAGTGACAATATAATTCATGTTTATATTCCTGCCTTTGCCACCATCCTGCTGTTTGACCTTGGGGAATTCACTTCATCTTTTTGAACCTTCATTTCTCCTCCATCTTGTTTGGTTTGTATTTAGAGTAACATGGGGCAAAACTAGACCAAAATCTACGGGGTGAAACTAAAACTAGTATCTATGGGACAAAACTTGGCTTACACTTTTTGTTTGTATTGCTACTATGTAGCCCACATATCTCCTGGACTTCAGGTCTCAGGCAGGAGTCATGGGAACTACCACAAGCATAAACTCCAAGCTGTGGGATGAATGTAAATTGATGCTCTGTCCCCATATGTACATCCATGGTGTGTGCTTTCAGTATTCCTTGTATGTTTAAGATGAGTCAGAAGAATTTGTTCCCAACCATCCAAATTAGCAAGCAGCCTCTTCCATGCAAAGCAGCCAGTGCCCAGCAATCCTGCCAGGCAGCAGGAAAAGCAGAAGGCTGGCTCTGTGCTGACCTGTGATTGAATTCGTTGAGATTAGAGCAGAAGCTGAGCAAACTTGAAATGCCTTCATTTGAAGGAAGCTCCCATTCTTATGGAGACGCTTGGCTGTCTTCAGACCTAATTTCAGGACCCAAATACTCCAATTTCCCCATAAGACTGTGTTCAAACACTGCCTGACTGCTGTTCTCTCTTGCTGCAGAGCTGGGAAGTCACCACAGCTGACAAGGATTCATTATAAAGTTGACAATTTGCCCCTTCCCTTCAAAAAACAAAATCCAAACCCCAAACAAGAACCCTCCACAGAGCTTCATTCCTTTCAGCCCACACTAACCCTCAGATGAAACCTTCCCTGCTGTTCTTAGGAAACCTAAAATATCTAAACTGCAGGATTAAACCCATCCTCGCCCCCTTCAAACAAACAAGTTACAAAAGAGGGAAGAAACTATCTTCTGGATAGGGCTGGGTGCTATGTTGGACTGGATGATCTTGGAGGTCTCTTGCAATCTGGTTGATTCTATTCTATTCTATTCTATTCTGTTCTGTTCTATTCTATTCTATTCTATTCTATCTCTCTGGTAGGTTGATGAACATAAAGAGCTTATAACATTAACCATCAGCAGAGAAAAAAGAATCCCAACTGCTCACACCACCCTTGAAAGAGATGGAGAGATAAAGAGAGAACATGGAGACAGGGAAAAGAGAAGAGGCAAGAGCAAGAAGCACAATGTGCAGCTGCCAAGGTGTTACTTCTCTGCTGTGTGAGCACACTGTCGGGACTGGTTAACAAGATTAGTCAACTTTGAACCCCTGGCAATCCTTGTAGTGAGTCCCCTGGCTTCCAGCTCACACCCCAGGGTGGGAGGCACCCACCCGTGGGTCCCTCCATCAGGCTGTGCTCTGCCTTATAAAAACACCATCAAAAGGCTGGGAGGGAGGACAGACCAACCCCAACCAACCTTTATCTCGTTTGAATTCCCCCGATCTCCTTTAAACCCTTCACTCACTCAGACCTTCGCCTCTCCCCGTGAGGACTATTTGCAAAATAAAGATGACTAAAAAAAACCCCAAAAACAACAACCCAACAACCAACCAAAAAAAACCCCAACAACTCAACACATGTATTTATTATCCTTCGATATTTTTGGCTATCCCTGGTTCGGAAGGAGTTAAAGCCATTATCTCCTGGCTGTCCGCAGCAGCTCCAGATCCTGCTGCGCTCTATCAGAGCTGCCGGGGCAGCGGCAGCGCCGCTCTCACCCCGCGCATTGCAGCACTGCGCAGTGCCCGACTGCTGGAGTTTGCTAATTTGTGTGTTTTCACTCGAGGCCTGCTGATTCAATCATTTTAAAGATGCCCATTTCTTCCAAGCCAGGGATTTTATGACTCTAAGGATTAGAAGCTGTTATCCCAACAAACCCTGGAGCTCTATATATTCTGATTTTATGGTAAGCTTCACTAATAAACTGTTTAAAACATATGCTAATTGTGTTTATTGTATTCTTTAATTATCATATGTATCATTAAAGATGTACCATCCCGTTTGGAATCCTAATACTTATCACCCTCCTCGGTTTTTGGGTTGTTTGGGGTTTTTTTTTTTGGGTGCCATAGCACAGGACTGTGTTACTTTAAAGAGGAGAAGTGGAAATAGATACATATATTTTTAACAAGCAAGCCTATTTTCGATTTTCATTGCTTATTTAAAAGTAGACTCTTTGAATTGACTCTGGAATCTATCCTCTGAAGAAAGGCAGGCAGGGGAATGACATAACAAAACATGGCATTCTGTCTCTGTGCATTTGATTCTGTAATTTAGGCTTTAAATCTGCCTCCCTATAGCCTTTTACGCTCCGTTTTCTGTTTCCAGACTGCTCCAAATCAGCATTTGCCCAGCCAAGATGGGTTACAAAAAGATCAGAATAATTGTCCCCTCATTTTGCTTCTAGCTCATTATTCTTATCGTACACACACACGCTCATAGGCACACTCCAGCACGTGCATAATAAATAAGTGTATTCTATGTATGTCCACACACCCATAGATACATATGGATATTCATACTTATTCTCATGCCAATTCCCCCCCCACACCCACCACATACCCCCAAATTAATTATGAGCTGTTTTTCCACTCCTCCTCACCGCTTGAGGAATTTTCCCTATTTTGAGGACAGATCTTGATCCCGAACGTAGTTTTAACCTGCCCCTTTAAAACGAGCCTCCCCTGCGTGATAAAATCCTCATATTCAACACCCACAACGCATTCCCCTCTGCTGACCTGCTCCCAGCATCACCCAGCTCAGTTTGCTGTGGCCTGCCTCAATTTTGTTTCTATTTCCTCTTTCGATTTGAGGCTTTACTTTTTTTCTTGTTTCCACCTGGGAAAACGAATCGGCACTAACATCAGGGCTTAAAAACAAAAGAGCAAGCAAAAAAAAAAACCCAGCAAAAATCCCAGGGTTTTGGGGTTCTTTTCTTCTTCTTCTTTTTTTTTTTTTTTTTCTTTCAGCTGTGCAATCCAAGGAGAAAAAAAAAAAGGATGCAGGGAGAAAGGCGCATGAGCAGTGGGATGGGTCCTTGGTCATCAATATTGCAGATGAGCATACTAAATATGTGCGGACACACACCAGCAAAACGCGGCCCCACGCACGTTTATCACAGGCTCCTTCTTCCTTCCTGCTGCCTGCTTCACATTCATGTGCTCCAGCTTAGATTTTTAAAGTTCTTCCCCCCCCCCCCCCTTCCTGTGTTTTGAAGGATATCTTGGGAAAACCATGAATAGCTCAACAGAGTGATTTTTTTTTGGTGCAAACGAATGAAGCTACCAGGCTGCTTCACTGCTGGGCTAGTGGGGAGTTGCTGCTCAGGAATTTATCAATCAGACTTTTTCTTTTCTTTTGAAAGATGTTTCCTTTAGGTACCAGATGCCACCGTTACCATCATGAATGAAACTGCTTCTGCAAATTGAATAATGTCATTTGCATTCACTCATTCAAAATAACACTGGAAAAGTGGCAACGCTGATCTGTGTTACCGTGAAAAAATCCTGTTTCCAGGCAAAAATCAAAGAGTCTCTGCCTAAGCAGCCAAGCCATGATAAAACAACAGGGATTTTGATTGAGGTCTTTAAGAGATGTGTTAAATAAGTATATTAGTGGGCCAAAATAATTAAAAAAAAAAAAAAAAGAAACATAGGATCTTTGGTTTCTAAAAAAGAAAAATAGGATTTTTGGTTTCTAAAAGGCAACCAACAGCCTACAGCATCCTTGTCACATAACACAGAACTCAGTGTCGGGTCAGAGTTCTCTGTATTTACTGTGAATTGGAATAAGCTGCCTGTGCATGTTGTCACTTTTCATGTGCTGAGGTCACTGAGGACATCATTAATTGTTTGTTTTGCCTTTTTGGACATTTAACCCACGTGTTCTTATTGGTTTGACACCCCAGTCACAGGTGTACTTCAAGCTGCAGGAACAAACGGTGGATCACATCACGTCAAAATAATCCTACCGTCGTTAGAGCCGTCTCAGCCAGGATGATTTTAGCCCAGTTTCTGGAGACTCAGCGTTTCACCTCACCACAGGGGTGCTGGTGTGTCTGGGGGACACTAGGCAGAGCACATCTCTGCAAGCAGCACAGGTCTGCCCCCGCTGCAGCCCCTGGAAATGATAATTTTGCACAATCCCAAACAAATTAAAGCATCATCCTCTCTCCCCATTATACTAATGGATTTTATGCTACTTTTTAAATTATGCTGTTTTCAAACACGAATACATTTGAATGTCAGACTCTAGTACCCAAATCTAAATGTCAAGACCTCTGTACATCTCTGGCATGTAGGAACTAATTTAATCATCTCAGCGAAGCGATTTCAGTTCAGACAATCACTTTGTTCGAGTGGAAGGGTTATGAAGAGGGTGTACAGAGGCAGGAGAGTGCTTACACACTATTTAGGGCCAGGCTTTTCTATAAAAAGAAAGCCAAGATGGGCATTTGTTCAGGAGTGGAAATTCCTAGACCCTGCCCAGCTGACAGGAATTGGGGTAAGTGTTGCTGAGCCTCAGAAGACAAACATGAGTGGCACCAAGGAATATTAATTTTTCATTTACTGCAGAAAGAATTGGGGGGGGGGGGGGGAAGGATAGCAAATGATGAAATGAAATATATTTTTTTTCTCCTGTGATTAGGGGAAATAAAAAGGGAGAATCCAGCGAAACAGAGGATGCCTGGTGACTGCTGCTGGATGATTGTGCACGTGGGTAAAGCAAATATTTTTCAGATGGACTAGAGGCTTCCTTCTTCTAAATTCAGCAAAGATGGTTTTGTTCCTTTTTTTGCATACTACATTTACTGAAAGGCAAAGGCAGTGCAGGCAGGAGGGGGCATGCAGGGGGTAGCTAGCAGAACCACAGAATCACAGAGGACTAGCAGAACCATAGAACCATAGAATCACAGGGTCACTTCGGTTGGAAGGGACCTTTAGCATCATCAGGTCTAGCTGTTAACTCAATCCTACCAAGTCCATCACCAAACTATGCTCCTCAGCTTCCCATCTACATGGCTTTAAAATCCCTCCAGGGATGGGAACTTCAGAGATGGGAACTCCACTCCTGGGCAGCCTGGGCCAGGCTTTGACAGTCCTTTTGGGGAAGAAATTGTTCTTCTTGTTCAACCTCAACCTCCCTTGGAGCACGGGAGATTTATTTTATGTGGACCAGCTACACATAGCAGTTACTCAACCATAACTTGTGTCTTCCATCTGTCTTAGAAGGAAGAAAAAATCCTCCTAAATTTCTGGAGGAATGCAGATTGGTTCAAGGCCACTACTGTGCAAAAACTCTCACCCGGACCATCAGCAGGGAGCACAGCAGTTGTATGAGAAAGACAAAGCAACATCTCCTCTCCTTTCTGGGGTTTCTGGAGGATCAGAGAGGCTTATGATCAAACAGCATTGCTAGAGAGGGAAAAGAATGAGCAAAAGGAAGGATGGATCAGATCTGAAGGCTGGACACGGGGAATGGGATCATGGGAGTGACTGCAAGGATGGTTCAAGACTGCAGATTAAATAAATGAAGGGCAAGCATCAGGTGGCCCAGGGAGGTAGTCAAGACTCCATCCCTGGAGATACTCAAGGTGAGGCTCTACAGAACTGTGGGCAACCTGATCTAGTTGAGGATGTCCCTGCTTACTACAGAAGAGTTTGGACTAGATGACCTTTGAGGTCACTTCCAACCCAGACCATTCTATGATTCCCTGATTCTCTGATCAATCCAATTGATCCACAAGTGTGGGGAATGTTTGCCAGTGTCCTTTCCCTGAGCATGCCATTCACCTCCCAAACCACAGCTCAGTTGATTCTGCACAGCAGCCCATCCATTTCCCGATGAAGCCACTGGCAATAAGGACGGATTGGGTGCTGACTGCTTTCGCTTGTCTTGGATTTTAAACTTTCAGCCCTAATTCTCTCTTGGCAACCAGCAGGCTTAAAAAGTTCGAGCTGGAATCATTTAGAGCTCAACTAATTTTGCTACTGTTTCAAGCGCTCCCCCGAAACGAAGCAAACCGAAAGAACAATCAGAAGGGCAATCCGTTGTGAAGAGCTTTGGTGAAAGAGGCTTAATTTGTCGGATTACTCGTTACAATTAGATGCAGTATCGATGATAGCAAATTATATTAATAGCTCTAGCATTCTGTAAGTGTTAGTGTGAAAACTGCCCGGCCCTGATAATGAAAACATGCAGAAGCCAGCTTTGTAAAACAATCAAAAATCAATCCGATGTGTCAGGCTGAACATATCAATGAGACAGTCTGCAGGCAGAGGGGGGTTTTATGAAGTGCTGTCAACAGTCAACGCTACACTTGTCTGAGCCGTCCAGCTCCGCTAAGTGGAAAGATTTCTCTTTTTATAGAACCCAATAGAAGAGAAAGGAAAAACAGGAAAATGTAAGCCACGGTAATTCATCTCAAGTATCCTGAAGGACAATTAATAACAAAGGCTAGCAGTGGTAAGCCTGCTCTTTGGTGTGGTTTGGAGATCCGGGGCTGTAATTATTGAGCCATCCTGCTGAATAGCACAATCAATGCTTGACGGCTGCGTGGCAGCGCGCCGGAGCCATGGCTTCAGCTCTTGTGTAAATGAAACGTCAGGCTGGGGGAGAAGGGGGCCGTTGTGGTTACCCGCCCTTTGATTAGCTTTTAGCGAACAATGAGTTTTCAATCGACGCAAGACATTTTAATGGTGTTGTTGGGATCGTTCTTAATAGGAGGGTCGGGTGATAGAAAGGGAGGGAAGGAGAGGGAAAGGGAGGAGGATGAATTTCCCCCATGCCACGCAGGTGCGAGAGGCTGGTGTGCATGCATCCAGCCCTGTTCCGCAGTGGAGAGGCTCTTCCCGGCTGGACCGCGGTCCTTAGAGCTGGTAGAGGCACACGGGAAGCGGCTAGCAGGGGTCAGAGCAGTGGGAACACAGCACAGGCTTCATGACAGGCTGGGCATGTAACATGATTTTGCACCCAATGACACAACCTGGTTGATTCTCTGATTCTGTGTTTTTCCCTAAGGCACTCGAGCCTCAACCTTTTTCCTCCCTCAAGTGTGACCCTTCCCAATTTGTAACTCCAGGGTTTGTCCCCTTCCATCTTCCATCATGTAGGTTACCCAGGGAGGTAGTGGAGTCACCATTCATGGAGCTATTCAAGAAATGCATGGACATGGCACCTCAGCACACGGTCTAATGGCCATGGTGGTGTTAGTTTGGTGGATGGACTCAATGATCTTAGAGGTCTTTTCCTAATCAGAACAATTCCATGATTCTCTATTTTTATCCTTTCCCCTCCATCTCTCTCAAAATGAAATTCCCCTCTGCAGCATCAAGCTGAAGCTTTTCAGGCTTCCCTTTAAACTCCTGCCTAACTTCTCATGGACACATCTCTATTCCTGTCATGTCTTACTTCCTTCTTTCACAGCAGAAATATTTATCAAACTGTTCATCAAACCTGCCAGTAGCTTCACTTCTCCCTTCAGTTTTCCCAGCACAGTTTCTTACATTGCAAAATCATCCCTTCCTCTGTGCGCCGGCTGAACATCGGAGCTCGAGCCAAGGATGTGCTGGGAGAGATTTTTGAGTCTATGCCCAGAGATCAGGGACAGTACCAGATTTTTGTTGTTGTTCAAAGGTTTGCTAATCCCATTTTCTCACCAACTGCAAATATTCTGGACACTGTTGCTAAGTGAGGAAAGGACAGGTAAGCTCAGAGCCTTGTTTCCAGCTGCTTGCTGGAAGAGCAAAGCTGCGCTGCCAGTGCACCTATGAACATTTACTTTATTCTGTGTGCAGACTGTAAATTCTTCATCCCTTCGGGAAAGGAGGAACACAAAGGCAAACAAATACTTGTAGAGTACACCTTACTTTGTGCTTATTCTTATTGTAAGGGTGTCAGACTGCCCCAAGGAATGAAGCAGCCCTGGTTGTGCTGAAATGACAGAATCATATCATTGTTTTGGTTGAGTTCTCTAAGATCATGGAGCCAAACTATCAACCCAACACCACCACGACCTTGAAACCATGTCTCCAAGTACCATGCCTACACATTTTTTGAACCCCTCCAGGGACAGTGACTTCACCACCCCCCTGGGCACTTGGAGAAGTGATAACAGGAATAGCCGAATGTTTTGGGAATGCATTTGTTTCTTTCACTCATTCAAACACACTTCAGAAGCCAACCTGTCCACCACTAACCCTCCCATAATGGGACTATGCACACTATACCCAGACCCTGCTGACGCTATACCAAAGAACTGTCGAGGCTGGAAGAGACCTTTGAGATCATCAACTCCAACTGCTCAGATAGAGCTCACAATCCCACCACTACTGCTAAGCCACTGACACTAAACTATGTCCTTTAGCACCTCATTCACACTCCTTTTAAATACCTCCAGGGATGGTGACTCCACCATCAACTTAGGCAGCCTGTTCCAATGTTTGAGTACTCATTTGGGGAAGGAATGTTTCCTGATATCCAACCCAAATCTCCCTTGGAACAACATAAGGCTGTTGACTCTTGTCCTGTCACTTGTTGCATGTGAGAAGAGAGAGCTACCCCCACCTGACTCCAAACTTCCTTGAAGTAGCTGTAATGGGCAATGTTGCTCCTGTTGCAGGAATGTCAGATGCCCGAAGTCTACCACCCAGTTCCAGTGAAGAGTTTATCCCAAATTTACTCCTCCAGCTCCAGCAGCTGCTCAGCACTTCTGCAAAGCCAAGCTGACTGCTGTAAGCTGTTCGGGGCAGGCACTCTGCCTTCTGCAGGACTCAGAGTAAGACACCTCCACAAGGCAAGTCAGGCTCTGCAGATGTAATTGATTAGTAACTATCAGTTAATTACAGGGTAATCACATGATTATTTTTGCTTTGCAAACTGAATAGTTGCCACAAGATTGACTAATTTTGTGGGGCAATTTTCTAGGCAGACACAGAACTACTGCTGAGTAAAACCAGATAATCCAAAGGCTGCATACAGCAGGTAGGATTAGTTGGATTATTTTCTTGCTATCAATGTACAAGTCCAGCATGCACATCATTGCATCCTGTGCTTCTGAAAGGATCTCTGAATCCTGTGCTCTAAGGTAGAAAAGAAAGATAAGGAATTGCTCCACCAGTGTTACTAGAATTAAATGTAACCCCCAAAACCTTTGGGAAGGCATCTTTGCAGCTCTGTCAGCCCAAAGAGGATATGTAATTCTTCTTCCCTGCAGGGGAGGGAGGGAGAAGGGTTTGGACTGCTCCCCTCCCAGGAAGGAAAGGGAAAGAGAAGCCACAGACAGGAGCAGACTGCAGTTAACCTGGGGGACTCGTTTGCCTGCAGCACACGTAGCTGTCGCGGCCACACAGTTGCACCTGCAATCAAGGGCAAGTGTTTTGCTCTCTTCCCAAAGCCTGGTCACAACACGAAGGTACAGTGCTTGGAATAATTTGTCCCTTCATAGCTTAGCAAAATCATGATGTTGGCAGGAGAGTCAGTCAAATCCCAGCAATGCAACCCAAATATTTTCACAGACACATTGAACGTTGCACCAGGAAGCAACTGGAAATTATTTCCTCTGCTGGCAGCTTGATGTGAAAGGCACCTTTGGCTTCTCAATATCTCTTTGCTAGGGAAAACAATTCAACATTTTGAGCCATTTTCAATGTCACTGAGTTAGAGCAATCAAACATTGAAGAGATGAAGTTAAAGCTGGAAGATATCATATTCACTTTGTGGTATCAAACCTGTGGGATTGAAGTTCCCACAGAATGGGTCTATTTTATCCAGGTTTAAGGGAAGTATGAATGAAACACGAATGTGGTTGAGGTTCCATTCCTGGAGGTGTTTAAGGCCAGGTTGGATGAGGCTGTGTCCAGCCTGACCTAGGGTAGGGTGTTCCTGCCTATGGCAGGGGAGTTGGAACTAGAAGATCCTTGTGTTCTCTTCCAACCCTGACTGACTCCATGATTCTGTGATTCCATGATTCTATGAATTTTCCTTCCACAGAATCCTAAATCTTCCTACATCTCTGGATCTTAACAAAAACCACTGAAACTACTAAAATAGGACTGCCTGGGGGAAAAAAAATAACCTCACACTTCAACGATTTAGGAAAAAATAATATAAAGAACCAACATATGTCTGAATTAAAAAACTCTACTTCTATTAATTTAAGCTTGGCACTAGAAGACATATTTCTGTGTGAGCCAAGTGCCAGCAGAATGTACATGAGAATATTTTTAGTTTTTAGCCAGGAAAAGTTAATAGAAGGAATAAAACGTCGCAAGCACATCCATGAACGTACAGCAGGATGGTTCAGATGCTCAGCTGATGGAGTTGAGACCCCATCCCTGGGTGCAGTGGAGAGAGAGGGCTCCAGCTCACTCTGTGCAAATGCTGTTGATGCCAAGGAGCCACTGGACTCTGGGAAGGAAGACATAGCAGAAAGACTTCACCTCTTTATCTTTCTTCAGGAGATAATGAGAGAAACATAAGGAGAACATATCCGTAAGGCCACCCTGCTGCCAGAGGGCTGGGGTACAAGAGAAACAAATGGAGTTCATTCTTCTCTTGTAATATCCTCAGAAGCTGACACCAGAGGTTCAGCCCAAGGCCCCAAATGAACTAAAAAATGTTTTTGTGCAGGAAAACAGAACTCTCTCAGAATGAGTTATGTTGAGTTGACATAGAGCCTCACCTACTCACAGCCTGATTTAAAGAGAGTGATTTGCCATTGGAATGGGCTGCCCAGGGAGGTGGTGGAGTCGCTGTGCTTGGAGGTGTTCAAGAAAAGACTGGATGAGGCACTTAGTGCCATGGTCTGGTTGATTGGACAGGGCTGGGTGCTAGATTGGACTGGATGAGCTTGGAGGTCTCTTCCAACCTGGTTGATTCTATGATTCTATAAAAACAAGGGGGAAAAAATGATCCTTTGGCTGGTTTTAAAATATCCTATTGGAATCTTATGCTCCCAGAAGATAATCTGCCAACCATGTCGCTTCTGAAATGAATTTGGAGTGAAACTGAAAGCTGGTACACGATCACTGTGCTAGTCTGAGCCTAGATAGAATATTTTGGTGAGAAGATTCAGAAGATAGGCTGTGAAAAGGGAACAATGGTGATGGCTACTGCACAGGCTTGCTGAGATGGATAAGAACAAGAACACAAACATAGATAACACAGAGTTTGCTCTCCGGCTTTTGGGTTGCACTCCTCTCTCTAACCTAATTTGCTATGTAACTAATCCATCTGCTTCCTAACCCCCATGGCCTACTCTTCAAACTCACCATGAATGTGAGGCAAAGTCGAGGGTAAGGTAGAGGGGTGGGAAGAAGGTGGAAGGGTGGTTGGGAGCCCTCCTGGGGACTCTGGTTTCTGGGAGGGCTGTTGTGTTTCTGTATTACTTTTTAACTTGTCTATTCCTGTCTATAGCTGTATAGATTGTAAATACCTGCTTGGATATTGTGCCAAGCTGCAAGTATAAAGCTTCATTCTAATTTCCAGCTCAGCTGAGTCTAGTCTGGGTGATTTTCTTAAGTGTAGGGGGCAGATAACACCCAAACCATCGGAGTCACTCATCTGAATTTGGGAGAACAGGGACACTTCCCCAGCACTTTTAAAATGCCCTCTGCTTTCCCACACCATGTATTTCAGTATGCACCAGTTAAGCTGCCTTGAGTTTCCAGGTGTAGACTTTGTAACTGGAAAATATGTGTATCATGCATAAAAAAAAATATTATCTCTGGACTTGAAAATCTCAGTGGTTAAACTAAGAACTGCATTAGAAGTCAAAAGGTTGAAAGCTGTAAGTGAGGGTGGGAGAGAGGCGGGGGGGAAAGGAGAGGAAAAATCAGGGTCACCTGGTTACACTCAGACAAAAGCCACCTTTCAAAAAATGTACCCTGTAATTTAGTCCAAATGGAAAGGATGGGAAAAAGGTCAATATTGTTTTAAATGAGACTAACAGCTTCCTTTATGTAACGGGTGAACTCCAGCGTGTTTCCGGATGATTGGCAATTTAGCTGCTTGGGGGAAAAAAAAGGTTAAACTTATCAGCACACAAAAGTGCCAGCAATTTATTTCTGTCACTTTCTTACAAATTAACCTATTTTAAGGCATTCTGAACCTCATCAGCAAGCCCAGGTGTGGTTGGGAATGAGGGTCACTACCAGGTCCACGTGCACAGGAGGAACGTGCAGCAGCCCTTGGGAGGTGGCAGCCATGCAGAGGGGCTGAGGGTGGAAGATGAGTCTGATGAGGAGAGGACTTCTGTTTACACAAAGGAGAATAACTACTCAATGCCTTGCCAAATGGGCAAGGATTGGTCTGCCAAAGCAGTCACATGGACTCCAAAATGTGATGATCTGCATCTACCTGCAAGGTGGGAAGGTGTAAGGGATGGGTGCTCCAGAGGGACGAGTTTGCATAGTTCTGCTACACCAAAAAACACCTAAGAACCAGAGCCCTGCATTGACTAATCCATGGGTTTAAAATGCAAAGAATAAAATCATAGAATCATAGAATCAACCAGGTTGAGAGAACTCCAAGGTCATCCAGTCCAACCTATCACTCAGCCCTGGCAAATCAACCAGACCATGGCACTAAGTGCCTCATTCAGGCTTGGCTTCAACACCTCCAGGAATGGCAACTCCACCACCTCCCTGGGCAGCCCATTCCAATGCCAATCACTCTCTCTGCCAACAACTTCCTCCTAACATCCAGCCTAGACCTCCCCTGGCACAACTTGAGACTGTGTCCCCTTGTTCTGTTGCTGGTTGCCTGGCAGAGGAGACCAACCCCACCTGGCTACAGCCTCCCTTCAGGTAGTTGTAGACATCAATGTGGTCTGCCCTGAGCCTCCTCTTCTGCAGGCTGCACACCCCCAGCTCCCCCAGCCTTTCCTCACAGGGCTGTGTTCCAGGCCTCTCATCAGCATCATCATCCTTCTCTGGACAAGGAGAGAAAAACTCATCTCTAACCTTGTCCCCTCACACACCTTTGCACATCCAGTTTGGAAGTCTTGTCATATGCGTGCATGTAACTGGGTTTCCTCGGCTCTAATCTCCAGAGACAGCACAGAGGGAACATCCTCTTCTGTCTGCTCTGCTGGCTGGCTGTGGTGTTGAATGTGTGTTTATAGCTTTACAGACAAACATAAGGTCATGTTGCCACCAGCAGTGACAGTCTCAAGTGGAGGGGTGGCCTGCAGCTTCAATATGTGTCCAGGCAGGAGGTTTCCC
The DNA here is from genome assembly GCA_013400475.1 of Tricholaema leucomelas. Taxonomy (NCBI): domain Eukaryota; kingdom Metazoa; phylum Chordata; class Aves; order Piciformes; family Lybiidae; genus Tricholaema lacrymosa; species Tricholaema leucomelas. The sequence continues at coordinate 92,076 of WAAF01018297.1, forward strand.
AGTCAAAGGAGGGCAAGAAAGCTTCTGAAGGATCTTATGTGGAGGTGGGTTAATGGTTGAGCTTAATCATCTTAAACCTAAACAATTCTAAATGTATATTTGATTTCATCAAAGAGCAGGTATTGACAAGTCCTCTTTGATTTTTGCCATGAGATTGGCTTGGCTTTAATCTGCAACAAGACCAATGCAGTGTCTTGATGGAAGGAGAAAGTGAGATTGAAGAGGGGATGAAACAAGGGTGGTCAGCAACAGGGGCTGGTAAAAGTTCCTGGCATCATGGCAGAAATGGGCTGGGGAAGCTGAAGAAATGGTACAGATGGAGCCCAGGATGGGGCTGAGCCAGAGGACATGCTCAAACCCACTTCCAAGAGCCCCTGAAAGGCACAGTTCCCCAGGGATAGGAAGGAAAAAGCCAGAGCAGAAAGGTAACCTTTTTTTTTCATCAGCTTGTATGAAAGACATAAGCTTATACAAGACACAGCAGCTTAAAAGAGACCTTTAGCACTAACATTTTCAAACAACAGTTGGTCTTTCCTTTCCATTCTAATTACAGCCTTTCTGAAAGACCAGGGCAGGGCCTCCTGTCACCTCATGCGTCCCAGGGCTGGGCAAGGCTCTCTCGCACAGCACTCTGCAATTTCAGCAGAAAGTAGCATAATTAATTTAAACATAATAGCTACAATTTTCAAGAGGACCAACAGGAAAAGCTAGAGGATTAAGGCTCTTGTGGCCAGAAGTTTCCAGGCTTTTGCTGCTGAGAAGCCTGGTAGTGCTGATCTTCACGGTGAGGTGCTCTGAAGATTGCTTGCTTTTACCTGGTGTTGCCTCTTGAAGGGGAAGTGACTGGCTTTGATCTAAATCGCTCAGCCTCACCGTTGATAATGCTTTTAAGCAAAGCAGTGGTTTTCCCTTTAAATCACACCTAGCAGGTAAAGCAGCATCTTTCAGTATCTGGATATTGCTCAGCGTCGGTTTTAAATCCAAGGATGCTTGACTGGCTGCTCCATAGCGTAACAAAGCTCTTAGATACATCCACAGGCAAATCTGCCAGGGAGTTAATCAGCAGAAGATGCTTGACACGTTGATATTTTGATCTTGGGGATTTCCGTGAACACTTCTCAGCCCTTTTTTTTTGCCTTCTCTGACCATTTAGAACACCACCATCAATGAGTCTCCTTCATACCCAAATTGCTGCACAACTAATTACTGCCTGATAGCAAAATGCTGACCTCAAATTAACAGCAAAGACCTCTGTAAAACTGACAGAGGATTATTTTAATTTGGACCATTACAAAATTTCTACTATTGCTGCTTCATTCTTAATGCTTCTTTTCTTGAATGCCTGAAATACTTCCCCCCGCCCCGTTATAGACACCACTATCCCTGCCATCACTTCCTGGGATGCAAAATCCCAGAATCCCAGTACGTGGGGCTTGGAAGGGACCATTGGAAAGTGCTGCCCAGGGAGGTGGTGGAGTCATCATCCCTGGAGGTGTTCAAGAAAAGCCTGGACGAGGCACTTAGTGCCATGTCTGGTTGATTGGACAGGGCTGGGTGATAGGTTGGTCTGATTGAGCTTGGGGGTCTCTTCCAACCTGGTTGATTCTATGATTTGATGGTTATGGTTGATTCTATGATTGGAGATCATCCAATGCAACCCCTCTGCTATAGCAGTGTCATCCAGAGCATTTTATCCAGGATCAAAATGTCCAGGGTTTGGAATCTCTCCAAGGAGGGAAACTCCACAACCTCTCTGGGCAGCCTGCTCCAACACACTCACAGCAGAGTTCTCCCTGTCTGTGAGTAGAAATACACCACTTACTTGTGTGATTAATTCCACAGATGATCATACAATCATAGAACTGTTAAGGTTGGAAGAGACCTTGGAGATCATGAAGTCCAGCACTCACCTAGAGCTCACAATCCCTGCCACTGCTGCTGAGCCACTACCACTAAACCATGTCTCTCAGGACCACATCCAAGCATCTTTTAAATCCCTTCAGGGATGGTGACTCCAGCACCTCCCTGGGCAGCCTGTTCTGTGATCAAGAAAGAAGTCTGAGAAGAGGAGCTATTTGAAAGCAGTGGGGGAAGCCTTTAAAGTTTACCTTTTAGCTGTAATTAATATAACTTAGTTGGCTTTTAACAAAAATGGCAGCCACTATAAGAATAAAATATGAGGCGAGCAGCATTGTGAGGCTGCAAATTTCCAGCAGAGCTTTCAGGGTCAGGTAAAGCATCTGGTGTAGGAATCCCAGAATCCCAGAATCCCAGAACTTTAGAGCCATGAAAGGACCTTCAGAGATTATTGAGTCCAACCCCCCTGCCAAGGCAAGATCACCCAGGATAGTTTGCACAGGAATGCATCCAGGTTTGGAAAGTCTCCAGAGAAAGAGACTCCACAACCTCTCTGGGCAGCCTGCTCTAGGGCTCTGTCAACCTCTCTGTAAAGAAGTTTCTCCTCATGTTAAGGTGAAACCGTCTATGTTCCAATCTGTAGCTGTTGCTCCTTGTTTTATTGAAGCTAGTAAAGACCAGCTCAGGAGGAAAACTGGGAAGGCTGACTTTTCTCTTGCTCTCTTTCTCCCTCTGCCATGAGATTGTCAGGTGGCAGCTCATGTGAGCAAAACATTAACTTCCAGAGGCCTTTAATAACGGCCTTCAGTGATCCTAGAAATGCTAAGAGGGCCAATTTTGCAGTGTAGGGTGTTTGAATCAGTAGCTTTTCACTTTGCAGGAGAGGCATAAATAGCCATTGTATCCGCTGAAATTATTTTGATCAACTTATGCATTCACCAAGTGGTGTCACTACTACCGTTCTCACCATGGTAGTGCTGGAGGAGCTAAGATTGGAGGAACTTGACAGGATAATTAAGTATGAAAGCAGACTGGATTTAGCAGGACCCCAGTGAGTCAACAATCCTGATTGTTTCATCATCTCAGCTTTGTGCTGTTCATATCTTATCAGATTAGATAACAATCTGGTATAGCTCCGAGTTGAATTACCATGTTGAACTGCACAGTTAGACCACATGAAAAACATCAATACACATTTAAATAAACCCATTTTCAAACTCAGATAAGAAATGGCCAACCCCTACAAATCAAAGGCGTATCCTCAGGCTAAAATAAAGAGTGGTCTGATTACCTATTCAGTTATATCAAAGTGCAACAATCAAATCCTGGTGCCAATATAACGCGAAGGCTCTTCTTACAGCAGAGCAGTAACACAGCTGCCTCCTGGTGCCAAATTGCAGAGCCAAAATTCACCAGTGGTGAATTTCAAAGGTGAGGAAAGGATGTGTCAAGGTAGCTCCCATCGAACTGAATGCTTTCAGTGTCTTGGAGCCTCCTTTTTCTGCAGTGTTCCTCCTTGCAGCACTCACAGAGCTGTTCTCAGCCTCTGACGCAGAAGAAGCCATGGAGACCTCTCCTTGAGGACCTCCACTTTTCCCTTTGCTTCCCTTCTTGTCTATAACATGAGAACCAATCGGGGTTTCTGCTTGCTCAAAAGCCTAATGTCCTGTCTTTAAAAGGGTCTCTCTCTTTCTCCCTTATTCTCTCTCTCTGAAAAACTGAAACCAGAAAGCTCCATCACTTTGATCTCATGATCTCATCTTTCCTAATGCCACGGCACGTGTAATGTCTTCTCTTTAACAGGGGATGGAGGAGTTGAAGGGCCTTGATGTTCCATCAGACTCACATGGCTTGGGAATATATTAATGGAAATGAAATGATTTTTTACTTGTCCCGGGTTGAGAAGAGAATTAAGCCTGGAGAAGCTCAGTTTGAGATGAATATGTGTCTTTCGTTATTACAGTCACAGTTTCTACTGCCCTGCCAGATCCTGATGCCAGATGAAAGCTGAGTGAAATTCTGCATTAAGAACCTTATTGCTGGGAATTAATTGTAGAATCATAGGATTGTTTTGGTTGGGAAAGAACTCTAAGATCTTCGAGTCCAACCATTGACTTAACACCATCACGGCCGTTAAACCATGTACCAAAGCACCATGTTCATACATTTCTTGAACGCTTCCAGGGATGGTGACTCCATCACCTTCCTGGGTAGCCTGTTCCAATCCCTGACCACTCCAGTAATGAAATTTTCCCTATAATATCCAAATTAAACCTTCCCTGACATGATTTCAGGCCATTGCCTCTCATTCTATCGCATGATACTAGGAAAAAGAAACCAACCCCCACCTCACTACAACTTCATGTCAAGTAGCTGCAGAGAGCAATGAGGTCTCCCTTCAGCATCCTCTTCTCCAGGCTGAACAATCTAATCTAAATCAAAATTAAACAGGAATCAATTTCCTTCGAGTCCCACCAATCACTCTCCTTCCTTCCCTTGCCTTTCCCCACCCCTCCACATTATCCTCTGATCTTTTATGCAGCTATTTGCAAACTAACCATTAGTTGTCAGTCTCCAGCCATGCACGGCTGAGCTGGCAGCCAGAGGAGCCCACAGCTGCTCAGGCTCCTGTGTGGCCAGCATCGTGGTCACAGGAACATGGACAGCCCACAAAAGGACACACATGACTCACCAGAGCAGGGACCCAGCTCGTTAATCAAGAATACCTGGAAATAACCCAGTGACAATCTCAAACCTCAGCCCCTCTCTTCCTGCTCTGCTTCCAGCTCAACAGCAGCCAGCTGATGGGCAGCAGAGCCCAAGATGAGCTGATTTCCAGCCCTGGCACCAAAAGCCATCACAGCATTGCCAAGGTGGAGAGAATGGCTTGTGCTGAAGCAGTATCATGCCATGGGAAGCTTTTGCACTTTAGTTTTCATCACTGGAAAGCAGAAAGAGTTGAGGGACAGGAGAGAGGCATTAGCTATATATGTACAAAATTTTCCTTTGCTGGAAATGCTTTTGGGTCACAACATTCTGATAGGAAACATTGAAGGAGCACAAATTTCCCATAACTTCAGTAAAATGGCCCACTGCATTTTATGTATTTCCTAAACTGGAGAACTCCATGGTGGGTTTGTTTGGAATCCCTTTGGGTGCAAATTAGGTCCCTCAGCAAAGAATATCTGCAGAGATGATGCAGTGTGCATCATCCCTGTGGCCAGGGGCTGCAAGTTAGGGTGGTAATAAATAGGGGCTGTGGATCTTCTGGGCACCCACCTTGAAAAAAGAGCTTGTTGCAGGCTAATGGGAGAGGTGCAGGGTCCTATACTTTGGCCACAACACTGCCAAGCAGCACTACAGGCTGGGGCTAGAGTGGCTGTAGAGCAGCCAGGAAGAAAGGGACCTGGTAGATAGTAGCTGAAGATGAGCCAGCAGTGTGCCCAGGTAGCTGAGAGAGCCAATGGCATCCCGGCCTGGATCGGGAACAGTGTGGCCAGTAGGACAAGGGAGGTTACTCCTCCTCTGTACCCAACACTGGTCAAGCCACATCTTGAGTGCTGTGTCCAGTTCTGGGCTCCTCAATTCAAGAGAGATGTTGAGATACTGGAAGGTGTCCAGAGAAGGGCAATAAAGCTGGTGAGGGGCCTGGAGCACAGCCCTGTGCAGGGAGGCTGAGGGAGCTGGGGGTGCGCAGCCTGCAGAAGAGGAGGCTCTGGGCAGACCTCATTGCTGTCTACAACTACCTGAAGGGAGGCTGTAGTCAGGTGGGGGTCAGTCTCTTCTGCCAGGCAACCAGCAGCAGAACAAGGGGACACAGTCTCAAGGTGAGCCAGAGGAGGTCTAGACTGGATGTTAGGAGGAAGTTGTTGGCAGAGAGAGTGATCGGCATTGGAATGGGCTGCCCAGGGAGGTGGTGGAGTCGCCATCCCTGGAGGTGTTCAAGGAAAGCCTGGATGAGGCACTTAGTGCCACGGTCTGGTTGACTGGACAGGGCTGGGTGCTAGGTTGGACTGGATGATCTTGGGGGTCTCTTCCAACATGGTTGATTCTATGATTCTATGAAAGTGTCAGAGTGAAAATACCTTTGGCTGAGGCTGAAAGAAGATGTGTGAATAAACCATCATTTGATCTGTTAAACTGTTATCTGTTCATGGCTTATAAACCCTTCAGGACATGGTTCATCAGACCAGGAATGGTCAGAGAACAATTTCCCTCAAGGGGCACAGTGTAAGCTCAGAGAAGAATTGATTTTCTGAACAATGGCCAAACTGCAGGGATATGTGTGTCTGGACCTCATTCTGGGTCAGACAGAGCAAGTTGTTCCTTCCAACATGAAATGTTTGACTCCTAAACCTTCCCTGCAAAGAAAATTTAGCCAGAGCTGGAAAGGGAACCTGAATCTGAAATTCTAGAAGTCCATAATTTAGGAAATAACTAAATAATCCCATTTCAGGGTTTCCCCCTTTGCAGGTTAAATTGATTTTTGCATTCAATCCACACTTGGTGAACAGCTTTGATTCATGATGAATCTGATTTTCAGCCCCTGAACCATCAGTCCAACATGTTCTCTGGGACAGTTGGTTTTGATAGTGAGTGGAGAAAAATCCCAAATCCAAATTTCACAATTAGGGCTAGTGGCATTTTGAACCCTCTCTCTTTCCAAGGACAGAGGAAGAATTCAGCTCCTGGCTTCATGTAGCTCAGAGAGTTTCTCTTGAAATGCTCCTGGAGTGGATACTCAGAGCTCTGCTCAGCAGCATGTGAACTGCCAACCCTTCATTCTCATTTCTTTTATGGGTGATGGCAGCAGAAACCAACATTTTCCCTTCCAGCTTTCCCAGCGCCCTTACAAGAAGCAGGTTCAATGTCCTTCTTGTGCTGGGGGCTCCAGAACTGCACACAAAACTCCAGCTGGGGTCTTAAAGGTCTAGGGATACCCTCCAGATTTTGGAATGATTTTAAGGATCCAGGGATGACTTTAAGGATCTTAGGATGATCTTAAATGTCTAAGGATATCCTAAGGATTTTGGGATGACCTTAAGGGTCTTTTCCAACCTGAGTGATTCTTTGATTCCAAGCTTGAAGACTTTGGCTGTGCCGCTCCTGTCGCACCTCATTATAGCGCCCAGGACGCTGCCATACAAAGGTTAGAGTGACATTTCTAAAACAAGGGGGCAAGAGATCATAATCATAGATGGGAAACAGAGATGATTATTGTTTTTCATCTTAAAATGTATTGATATATACATTGATGAGCTAAGCTGACAAGCTGTGCTTGAGAAAGGAGTAATTGCATCTTTAATAATATTAAACCTGACACCTGCCTCGGCCGATAAGACGCAGCCCTGACACTACTTAGCTAACAATTAGGACACATGAAAAGGATGGAGAGGAAAACAGTATTAGAGTGAATCTGCATTTTAAAAGCACATGAAAATAATAACAATAAAGGAAAAAAATAAAGAGACTGTTAATTGTCTAACACTTTCTTAATCTGATCAGGCACGCAATTTAAAAATAGCTTTGCTCCTTTTTTACTGCAAGAGGAATTAATTAGGATCTCTTCCTGAGTTCCATATAGGAGAGGGGAGGAAAAAAAAAGCCCTTTAATATTTAGGACAGCCAAGCTGCTCTTAGAATAGCTGTTTATTAATACAAGCAGAACCCCCCCATGCTAATTGGTATCACACACACAATTAGAAGGGATGCTGTCCTCCATTTGAAGAAGAACAGACAGCTACATTGCTGAAGGATATTTTTGCAGGCTGATAAACTGTTCAAAGGTAGGAGTGAAAAAGAGGCTCTTTGCTCTAATGGTAAAATGCTGTGTTAGGGTGTTTAAATGGCAGAACTCTGCAAAAGACGCCACAACATTTCAACCTTTTAAAATGTCAGTGTTGAGAAACACGGATCACAAATAGCTGCGTTGTACACTTCTTTTGCCCCCCTTTTCCTTTCATTTTTTTTCTTTAAAAAAAAAAATCCTCTTTCCCCCCTTTATTTCTCTCTTCCCTCCCTGTTTTTTCCCTTTTCCCCCTTTTTTGTCTCCTTTCCCTCCTCCTCCTTTTCCCTTTTCTTTTTTTTCCCCTTTTCCTCTCTTGTTTTTCCTCTTTCCCCTTTAGATTCTCTTCTCTTCTCTTCTCTTCTCTTCTCTTCTCTTCTCTTCTCTTCTCTTCTCTTCTCTTCTCTTCTCTTCTCTTCTCTTCTCTTCTCTTCTCTTCTTT
>WAAF01018297.1:100286-234124 GCA_013400475.1 Tricholaema leucomelas
CCCCTCCCCTCCCCTCCTCTCCTCTCCTCTCCCCTCCCCTCCCCTCCCCTCCTCTCCTCTCCTCTCCTCTCCTCTCCTCTCCTCTCCTCTCCTCTCCTCTTTTTTTTCTGAAAGGCTTATGTAGAACTTACAACTTCAGAGCAAAAAGGAAACAGCAAAGATGCTTCAAGGTGACTTTGAGACTTGCAAGACCTAAGTAGATTTAGAAGCAAATTTGTCTTTTCAGTATTTCTTCCCTTTTATGGCCTCAGACTGCAGCAGTGTAGGTTTAGACTGGACACTAGGAAAAAAAATTCCCAGAAAGAGCAGCCAGATATTGGAACAGGCTGCCCAGGGAGGTGATTGAGTCACCAACCCTGGGTGTGTCTAAAGGTCATTTAGATGTGGTGCTGAAGGATATGGTTTAGAGATGAACTTTGTGGAGCAAGGTTGTTGGTTGGACTTGGTGATTCTAAAGGTCTTTTCCAATGTGAATGACTCTGTGATTCAGTGTATGTTCACCTGCATTTTAAGTAAAGCTCCCATCCAGCCAGCCACCCACCCACCCATCCAGCCAGCCAGCCAGCCATCCAGCCAGGCAGCCAGCCAGCTGGGTACATGTCATCTTAGCTGAAATGGGAGACCCTCACTCTGCTGAGCTCTTTCCCCTCTTGATTATACATGAGCTGGTGCAATGACACAGAGTAGAGTGTGGACCTATGTGAAGGTGCCAGGAGCTTGGGGTTATTTATTTATTTATTGGAAGGGCACCTTAATCAACAGCACCAGGCTGCTTAACCCTCTTTTTTCTGTTCTTCTTATTCTTTATCTTTGCACTCACACTCAGGTTTCTTCAGGGAAATAAACCTGTGGCTCAGTGTAACAAGAGAAAATTATTTTTTCTCAGTTTGCTGCCTGAACAGGGTGAAATATTTTTTGATCACCTGTTTCTACCAACAACAGTGACAAAAACCAAGGGACAAATCAAAAGAGACAGTAAAAGTCCCTTGTGCAAGTCTTAGAAGCTGGCTGGCTGGTGAAGCTGTGGGTAGATGGGTGTGCAGAGGAAGGTGCTGGGAATTAACCAAAAGCAGGTTGAGGCCATGGCTGGCAGCAGGATTTGCTGTTCTTGATTTCTAGATTTGATTCAGTTAGTGACCAAAGGTTCAAATGGGTCCCTTAAAATATATATACACATATATATGTACACATATACATACATATATATAGGCTCTGACCAGTTTGGGTTAGGGTTAGGGTAGGGTGTCCCTGCTCATCCAGTCTGGGGTAGGGTTAGGGTTAGGGTACGGTGTCCCTGCTCATCCAGTCTGGGTTAGGGTTAGGGTTAGGGTTAGGGTACGGTGTCCCTGCCCATCCAGTCTGGGTTAGGGTTAGGGTTAGGGTTAGGGTAGGGTGTCCCTGCTCATCCAGTCTGGGTTAGGGTTAGGGTAGGGTGTCCCTGCCCATCCAGTCTGGGTTAGGGTTAGGGTTAGGGTAGGGTGTCCCTGCCCATGGCAGGAAGGTTGGAACTAGATGATTCTTGTGGTCCCTTCCAATCCTGACTGATTCTATGATTCTAGAATATAGATATACTTTTTTTTCCTTGGAAACCCTTCTATTCATCCAGGAGTTTTGCAGTTGATTTCAACAGGATCTGTGATTTGGCTGGAACAGGATTAAAAAATCAAAAGGGATGTAGGAGTTCCTCCACACTTTGATTTCTAGACATTGCTGTGTATGGCTGGAGGGAAGCAGGGATGTTGGAGATCCATTCTTGGCTCTGCACTGGACTGGCTGGATAAATTCTGGTTTCAGTCTTGCACATTTAGCTGCGTGTGGCTATGTGGTTTTCACTTATAGAAGACAATGACAACCCCAAGAACCCAAATCAAGTGTTTGGTATAGTAACATCTGGAACGCTCCGCACATGTACCTAGGTGTATGTGCATAAATAGGTGTACAGCATAAGGCTCATGAGAAGCACCTGAGAGAACTGGGGTTGTTCAACCTGAAGAAAAAGAGGCTGAAGGAAGACTTTCTGATTCTGCAACTCTCTGATAGAAGACTGGACTGAGGTGGGGGATGGTCCTTTCTCTCAAAGACAGAGAGGAAATGATCTCAAGTTGCACCAGGGGAGGTTTAGGTTGGGCACAAGGAACAAATTCTTCCTCAAAGGGGTTGTCAAGGCTTGGCTCAGGCTGCCCAGGGCAGTGGTGGAGTCCACATCTCTGGAGGTGTTTCAGAGCCATGGAGATGTGGCGCTGAGGGACACAGTTTAGTGGTGGTGTGGTAGTGTTTGGTTAAGGGTTGAATCATAGAATCATAGAATCAACCAGGTTGGAAGAGACCTCCAAGCTCATCCAGTCCAACCTAGCAACCAGCCCTGGCCAATCAACCAGACCATGGCACTAAGTGCCTCATCCAGTCTTTGCTTGAACACCTCCAGGGATGGTGACTCCACCACCTCCCTGGGCAGCTCATTCCAATGCCAATCACTCTCTCTGTGAAAAACCTCCTCCTAACACCTTTAAGGTCTCTTCCAAACAAAATGTTTCTATGACTCTACCTAGGTATAGACACAGCCAGATGCACACTGTGTACCCAGGGAGGTGGTGGAGTCACAGACCCTGGGGGTGTTCAAGAAAAGACTGGATTGGGCACTTAGTGCCATGGTCTGGTTGATTGGCCAGGGCTGGGTGCTAGGTTGGGCTGGATGATCTTGGAGGTCTCTTCCAACCTGGTTGATTCTATGATTCTATCATTCTACCCATGCATGTAGAATCATAGAATCAACCAGGTTGGAAGAGACCTCCAAGACCATCCAGTCATACATACACAGTTCCCTCATTTAATACTATACAGACAACACACACTGCTGGTTTACTATCTGAGAACACAAATGGCTTTAACTTCAGTTTGATCTGTTTTGGGGTTAGTGTTTTGTTGTTTTCTCTTTGTTTTTTTTCACCATACCATTGCAGCTCTATCAAATAAACCACTGAACCTCTATCAAATAATCAATGACACAGAATATATGCAAGGGAAGCACATGCATTTATTTACACATATATAAGATCTGATACCTCTACATATAAATGGATTATTTACAAAGTCTTTCTCCAAGTATCCTGACAGTTGCTCATATTGAAGGTGCAGTAGTTTGGTTAAAATGACACTGCTGAGCCCCGAGGGCCTTTTTTAATAAATACATTTTTGGCTTCTGCCTCCTGGAAATCTGCACCAGGCTTTGAAACTCCTGAAAAATTGATTTGCTTTTTTATTGCTGCTTAGCCCACACTACAGGCTGGACATATTTTTCTTCCTTTTAATTGAATCTGCCCGTTACACCACACAAGTGCCAGGACATCAATTTAATATCTAGATTTTTTGGAGGGTGAGCTTTCAGATACAGAAATTCCCCCTCCCCTTGTTTAATATGGTTGGATGTTCCTATTTTGCTCCTCAGAGTTTTGATTTGTATATTAGCATTACAGTAGCTGTCCAAGTTGTGTGATATTCTTTGGGAGAAAAAGATATAACACACTAGAGGAATTTCTCTTTGCTGCTGCTGCTTTCCTGCTGTAGCTTATCTTCTGAACAAAGAGAGGACTACAACAGGCTTCACAATCTGAGGGAAAGCACTTTAGCTGAGAGAGGCACCGATGGGGAAGAACTGAGAGAAGATAAACATCCACACATCAAGAGGCACAGTGCTGCATGAAAGCTGTACAGCAAGGAGGGATGTGCAATGGCTTTGCAGAGCAGCAAGAGAGCCTCAGGTACCAAGGGGGGTTCTGCCCTTCACTGCAGTGATAATCGTCTCGGGGACAAGTGTTCGCCCTGCACAAGTTGAAATTGTGTTTGAAACAAAAATCATGCCAAAGCACCAACCTAACAAACCCCAACAGAGCTCAAAGTGTATGATCCCAGTTATCAAACAAGGCTGGGAGCAGTGGAGCTGCTTGTGTGTAACAAACACAGATGATTGCGAAGCAGTCCTGTGGGCAAAGAACGTCAGAACGGTTTGGACTGGATGAGAGCTTTAAATGTCATCTAGCCCACCCCATGTAAAAGGGCATCTTTAACTGGATTAGTTTGGAATCATTAAGGTTGGAAAAGACCTCTGACATGCAGTCCAATTGTCACCCCAAGACTAACATGGCCACTGAACTCTTTAGTAACTAAGTTGCAAACAGTTTTCTCAGGAGGGACTGGGATGAACATAGGAGCTCAGGAACAAGACCTTGAGTTACATCTACCATCATGACTCAGCTGAGTTCGACACAGTGGTTTCACTCCTCATGCCTCTAAGTCCATATGTGATGTGGAATGTCCCAGTGATGGAGCATAGAATCATAGAGTCAACCAGGTTGAAAGAGACCTCCAAGATCATCCAGTCCAACCTAGCACCCAGCCTTGTCCAAACAACTAGACCATGGCACTGACTCATCCAGTCTTTTTTTTTTAACACCTCCAGGGACAGCAACTCCATCACCTACCTGGGCAGCCCATTCCAATGCCAATCACTCTCTCTGTGAAGAACTTCCTCCTAACATCCAGCCTAGACCTCCCCCAGCACAACTTGAGACTGTGTCCCCTTGTTCTGGGGCAGGACTGGACAGCTGCACATGTTGTAGGTCAGCAGAAAAACTTCACCAACATGATTGAGTTAAACCTCTTGATTAACTTCTCAGAGAAGGAAGAAATAAGCAGTATGAAGCAAATGAAGCTTAAGGTACTGTCTACAATGATTTCCCTTAGAGTAATTGATGTTACTTCCTTGAAAATCCCTTATGCAACAGGCATGTTGAAAGGGTTCAAAACAAGATTTGCATTGCTTATGGTCTGATGGAATCCAGAAAATTACCAGGGCAAAGATTGCTGTGCACAGAGTTGCACCAGCCCACACTTCTCTGATGCTCAGAGAGATTCTAGATGTGCCTACCTATTCCTAACTCTGGAGTGCTGTTCACTTCTCCCCAATCCAATCCATTAGTTTACTCACTGAACTATTGTTTTCAGGTTTCATCCATCATCTGTTGAACTCAGAGAACTCCCTTCACAGGCTGTGCAGTTTGTGGCTCTAAGATTCTCTGAATTTAGGGCAAATAACCAAGTATCAAGAAACTTTGTTTAGAGTAGGTTCAGAGATTCACAGATTGCATTGGGTTGGAATGGACTCTCAAAGGTCTAACTCCCCTTGCAGTCAGCAGGGACACCTTCAAGTAGATCAGACTGCTCAGGGCCACATCAAGTCTGATCTGGCTCTGGTGTGGAGTAGATGTTGTGTAGACAGACCCAAAGATGATGAGAGGAGCTTTGGGGAAAGCAACACCTAAGGTCAACAGCCACACAGACATGGATGTGCTGCTGCTTTGCACAGTTAAGAGATTTTGTTCCTCTAAGTAGTATGTCTGACTGAGACAGCAGAGTTAGTTGATATGGCCATTTGCTGGCTGACCAGGCAGGTTCAGAACTGTCCAGTGGTGCCAGATCATCTGCTAGTCTACTCTCCATAATCATTCAAACAATGCAGCCAGTTGCAAGAGAAATCCTGAATTATCTATAGCTCTTGAGACAAGTCTGCAGCACCTCTGTAGGATCATTCCTCGACACATCCCTGATGACTGTGCAGACTTACAAGCTTGGTGGACCAGGAATTCCCCCATCACAGCCTCCTACATCCCTTTTTCCTGAATGGGGATTCAGAAAATGCCCTGAATCCTGTTGGAGAGGGATGGGCTCCAGAAGGGACTGTGTGGTGGGTGCCAAGGATGTTCTACCACCTGTATGCAGGGCTCTCAAGCCCTGCATACCCATGAAACCCCTCTCCAGCTGCCTGTGATGGTGGAGGGCCACAGCAGCCAGCTGGCAGGCAAGGAGAGCAGCCAGCAAAGCAGGCAGAGGAACCATTAGGAAAATATCTCTGGCACGAAGCCTGGCAAGCACATGGTGCCAGCGAGGGGGGAGGCTGCAGGGAGAAGGAGCAGCAGGATGCTGCCAGAACTGGCCCCGAGGTCTGGGTGACAGCAGGGTCCCCAGCCTCATCATTTATTTGGCTACAAGCTCCACTCATTCCCATAGAGGCTGATGTTGATGCTGTGGTGGTGTAACTCCTTGGGCTTCAGGGAGAATTCCGCAGTGGGGAAGGAGATAAAAACAAGACATGAGCTGAGGATTTTGAGGTAGGTGCAGGAAGGGAGCTGGCCAAGGGAAAGGGACAGGTAAAAATCTATCTCTCTGCACCAAGAAAAAAAAAAGAGTGGTCAGGCATTGGAATGGGCTGCCCAGGGAGGCAGTGGAGTCCCCATCACTGGAGGTGTTAGCCACGGTGCACTTGGGGCCATGAGTTAATGGGCTTGATGGTGATGGGTTGATGCATGGACTTGATGATTATAGAATCATAGAATCAACCAGGTTGGAAGAGACCTCCAAGATCATCTAGTCCAACCTAGCACCCAGCCCTGGCCAATCAACCAGACCATGGCACTAAGTGCCTCATCCAGGCTTTGCTTGAATACTTCCAGTGCCACCTCCCTGGGCAGCCCATTCCAATGCCAATCACTCTCCCTGTCAAGAACTTCCTCCTAACATCCAGCCTAGACCTCCCCTGATACAACTTGAGACTCTGTCCTCTTGTTCTGTTGCTGGTTGCCTGGCAGAAGAGCCCAATCCCAGCTGGCTACAGCCTCCCTTCAGGTAGCTGCAGACAGCATTGAGGTCTGTCCTGAGCCGCCTCTTCTGCAGGCTGCACACCCCCAGCTCCCTCAGCCTCTCTGCAGAGGCTGTGCTCCAGGCCCCTCACCAGCCTTGGTGCCATTCTCTGGACACGTTTCAGTATCTCTCCTGAATTGAGTGGCCCAGAACTGGACACAGCACGCAAGATCTTAGAGGTCTTCTTCAAACTTAACAATTCCATGAGAAATGCAGGGAGACACTCGATCAGCAACACCAAGTACTAAAAGTCTCCAGGGTGACCAGCACCCAAACCACCTAGGCTGGGCCACCTCCTGCCTGATGCCCGTACGGATTCGCTCTGCTCACACCAGTCCACGCCGCTCCTGCTCTGTCAGCAGCGGGGAGAAACGAGTGGCTGCTTCTCGCCTGGCTCAGGGCTCCTCTCCCCCCACTGGGTTTGTTCAGTGCAGAGACATTTCCAAAGGAGCAGATTTTAATTTCAATAAACTCTGTGAGAAATAGATCAGCACTAAGGAGGGGAGCAGCCACAGGAAGTGAGTTTAACTGCTCGGCTGCAGAATATGAATAGGATGGAATGTTATTAGAATAATTTTTCACCGTTTATTAGAATAATTTTTCATCATGAATAATAAATTAATAGAATAATTTAGTGCCACTAGCCCTCTGTTTGAAAGGGTATTTTATTTAAAAGTTAGCTTGAAAAGTGGTGTTTGGGGGAGGTGGGATAGGGAGTGGGCCTGGGATGGAGCCTCCGCAGGGCTGCGCCATTTGCCTTTTGATTTATGGAATCAGAGAATCAGAAAATTGTTTCTGTTTGAAATGACCTCTGGGATCATTGAGTCCAACTATCAGCCTAACACCATCAGGGCCACTAAGCCATGGTCCCAAGTGCCATGTCCACACATTTCTCGAACACCTCCAGGGACGATGACTCTGCCACCTCCCTAGGCAGCCTGTCCCAGTCCCTGACTGCTCTTTCAGTAAATAAATTGTCCCTCATAACCTAAACCTGGCCCAATTTCAGGCTCTTTCCTCCCATCCTGTCACCTGATACTAGGGAGAAAAGACTGACTCAGGTAGTGACAGGACTGGGGGGAATGTAGCAAAGCTAGAGGTGGGTAGGTTCAGACTGGACGTGAGGAGGAGGTTGTTGAGCATGAGCGTGGTGAGACCCTGGAATGGGATGCCCAGGGAGGTGGTTGAGGCCCCATCCCTGAAAGTGTTTAAGGCCAGGCTGGATGAGGCTTTGGCCAGCCTGATCTAGAGTAGAGTCTCCCTGCCCATGGCAAAGGGGTTGGAACTGGATGATCCTTGTGATCCCTTCCAACCCTGACTGATTCTGTGATTCTATGACTCCCACCATACTCCAACCTCCTCTCAGGGACTTACAGAAAGCAATTAAGTCTCCCCTCAGCCTCCTCTCCTCCAGGCTGAACAATTCCAGTTCCCTCAGATGCTCCTTCTCATCATCTGCCTAGGGAGACCCAACCAGATGAGTCCACCACTGCTGAAGGCTTCGCTTGGGGCAGGAGACCACTGGATCAGAAGACTCAGCTCCTGAACCTTGTAGCTGAGGTCTCCTCTCATCCAGCTGTGCATCATCAGAGCTCCACATCCCAATGCAAAGCCTGTCTTTGCTTCCAGCATCCTGGCAATTGGCTGCATCCATTCCCAGGTGCCTCTACATGGCTTTAACCCTTTGCTTCCCTGTCTCACAGTGGGATACTGATGCTGATCATAGTAGTTCTGTGCAAGCCAAGAGGTCTCTCTCTCTTTTTTTTTCTTATTTGCATCTGTGATGAAGATAATCATTCCTCAGAAGGCTATTCACACCACAAAAGCACAATGACATTATTCTCTCCCTCTCTCTCTCTCTCTTTCTACTGTTTTACTCTACAACTGACAATTAATGTTAGAAAGAACATGAAATGGGGGAGAAATTACAGCAATTTATCAGCTGAAATTATAGGTGTAGACACATGTCAGCAGTGGAAACAGTTTCTATCAAAATTAAAGTATTTAGAGATTTTCCTCAAATTTCAAATTATGCAAATCCCTTTCCCCCCTCCCTCCTTTGGTGATCTGCTGGTACTGTAGCTTTAATTGCAGGATTCCCAGCAAGCTGCAAACTGCAAACCAGGATTCAGCTCTTTAGGAGGGCAGCTCCCTTCTCTAGCACATCTTATTAATTCCACAAAGTTCCCATCTCTCTAACAAATTCAACATGTTTTGCAGAACAGGCAGCGGTTCTCCCGGTTTCAATCTGTCACAAAGGACCCTGCTGTTTGCAGAGGTTACTCGACAGCTGGATGAACAGACAGGTTTGAGTCCAAACATGGATTCAAATGCATATTTATACACAAAACATATTTATACAACAACATCGTGGGAACAGTTTGTGCTGATGGAGGTTCTACAAGTCCCTTTATGGGAAGAACGCAGCAAGGAAAGGCAGAAAAGGAATCTGGATTCCAACTTCTTTTACTTGGGGCAATCCTCTTTATCGATCTAGGCTGGGGGATGATGAGATTGAGAGCAGCCCTGATGAAAAGAAAAGGATGTAGGGGTGCTGGTGGATGGGAAGATGGGCATGAGCAATGGGCCCTTGCAGCCCAGAAGGCCTATGGCAGCCTGGGTTGCATTCAGAGAAGCATTACCAGAGATGGACAGAGGGGATTCTGCCCCTCTGCTCTGGTGGGACCTCACCTGGAGTGCTGTGTTCAGCTTTGGGACCCCCAACACAGCAGGGACATGGACTTGCTGGAAGAGGGCCGCAAAAGGACGTGGAGTTGTGCAAAGGAGGGCACAAAGATAGTCACAGGGCTGCAGTACCCCTCCTACAAGAACAAGCTGAAAGGGGTGATTGTTCAGCCTGGAGAAGAGAAGGCTCTGGGGAGACCTTATAGCTGCATTTCAATATCTGAAGCGGACCTGCAGGAAGGCTGGGGAGGGACTGTTTGGAAGTGTTTGTAGCAACAGGATGAGAGGCAATGGTTTGAAACTGGAGCAGGGTACATTTAGATTGGACATCAGAAGTTCTGCACAACCAGTGGTAAAATACTGGCACAAGTTCCCAGTGACGTGGTTGAGGTCCCATCCCTGGAGATATTCAAAGCCCAAGTTGATGTGGCCTTGAAACCTGATCTGGTTGGAGGTGTCCCTGCTGAATGCAGGGAGGTTGGACAAGATGACCTTTGAGGGTCTCTTCCAACACGATGTTATCTGTGAATCTGTGTGGCCTCACCAGTGCCCAACGCAGAGACAATCCCTGGCCTGGTCCTGCTGGCCACACTGCTGCTAACAGAAGAAACTAATGAGTTTCTTTTACTACTTTTTAATGTGTCCATCCCAAGCCACAACCAGATGCCTGGGATCTATTTGCATATGCCAGGCAACACAAGGCTCCTGACAGTCACTGCATCCAACTCCAATAACTATGATATGCTCCATCTGCTGACACCCCAGCACAACAGCAGTGGGGAGCTGCACTGCCAGAGGCACTCTCCTTCAGCAGCTGAATGGCTGAACAGCTGGGAAATCATGGAAGGGCACTTCCCAGAGAGGAGCATGGCTGTTGGCCCTGCTTCCTGCTGCACACACAAGGTGGAGCAGAGGCAGAGCAGCCATGCAGACAACAGCATGATACTGGGGCAGCCTTGGTGACAGCATCCACGTCTTCTGCATCCCAAGTACACATCTAGTTGAGGATGCCCCTGCTTACTGCAGAGAGGTTTGGACTAGATGACCTTTGGAAGTCCCTTCCAACACAGACCTTTCTGTGATTCTATGATTCTACGTAGCCATGAGCTGAAGAGAAGCTGATGAATTGGCTGATGTCAAAGCAAAGATCCATTTGGGAAAGTAAGTTCCACCACACATTCAGATGTAGTACAATTTAACCTGTTTAAAGGTCCACTGGATGAGGCACTTAGTGCCATGGTCTGGTTGATTGGACAGGGCTGGGTGCTAGGTTGGACTGGATGATGTTGGAGGTGTCTTGCAACCTGGTTGATTGTATGATTGCTTTGTGCCAACAATCCTCACCAGTGCTGTTTGCAAAAGGAGTGATGGTGTCTGTACTGATCAGCCAGGAAGAGGGAGGAAGGCCAGAGGCAGCCTCATCCTACAAGTGTAATGGGCACCACTCATTTGGGCCTCCTCCACAGGAAGCTCCCAGCAGGTTCATGCAGGGTGATATATTTTGATATGCATTTTGTCATGCAATGAGGAATGGAATCACAGAACCACAGAATATCAGGGACTGGAAAGGACCTTCAAAGCTCATCCAGTCCAACCCCCCTGCCAGAGCAGGATCACCTAGACCAGATCACACAGGAACACATCCAGGTGGGTTTTGAATATCTCCAGAGAGGAAGACTCCACAATCCTCCTGTGCAGTCTGTTCCAGTGTTCTGGAGATGGATGGCAAACTGCCCAAAGGATGCTGGATGTCCCAGTGGGAGCAGGGTGATGGGTGATGCTCAGCATGGAGCTTCTGGCTGGGCTTTGGTTGGGGTTACCTATTCTTGAAAAAGGCAGGAGGAAGGAGAGAGCAGGGAATATCAAGTTGTGCTTGGGAATGCTGAGGAAAAAAAGATGAAGTTTGGGATGGGAGCTTGGGGAAATGCAAGAGATAGGTTTCATCTGAAATTGGGAAGGGAAAAGGGCTGCAGCTCACAGGGTACTCCTACACAGTTACCAAGATAAGAATCCCTCTGCAGAGCTGAAAAGGAAGGGAGAAAAGAGAGCGAATTGGCCTTGCTGTCTACTTATCAAGTGTGTGTGGGATTATGGGATTGAATAATCTGGGGATGTCTGCTTCATCCCCTTGGATGGATCTTGGTCTTTGTAGTTCTTAAAGGAAATCAGGAATAACCTGGAACCCTTCAAACCATGACAGGAAAAAAGGGGAAAGGGAAGGAAGGGGAAAGAGAAGGGAAGAGAAGGGAGAGGGAAGAGAGGGGAAGGGAAGGGGAAGGGGAGGGGAGGGAAGGAGGGAGAGGGAGGGGAGGGGGGAGGGAGTGGGGGAAGGGGAAGGGAAGGGGAAGGGAAGGGGAAGGGAAGGGAAGGGAGGGGAAGGGGGAAGGGGGAAAGGGGAAGGGAAATGGGAAAGGGGAAGGGAAGGTGAGGAAGAAGAAAAAGGGAATGGGAAGGGAAGGAAAGGGAAGTGGAATGAAAAAGTGGAAGGGAAGTGGAATGAAAAAGTGGAAGGGAAGTGGAATGAAAAAGGGAAAGGGAAGGGGAAGGGAAGGGAAGGGAAGGAAAAAGTGAAAGGGAAAGGGAAAGCGAAGGCAAAGCGGAAGGGAAGGGAAGAGGAAGGAAAAAGGGAAAGGGAAGGGGAAGGGAAGGCAAAGTGGAAGGGAAGATGAAGGAAAAAGGGACAGGGAAGGGGAAGGGGAAGGGAAGGAAAAAGGGAAAGGGAAAGGGAAAGGGAAGGGAAAGGGGAAAGGGGAAAAGCAAGGGAAAGGGAAAGGGGAAGGGGAAGGGGAAGGGGAAGGGAAAGGGAAAGGGAAAGGGAAAGGGAAAGGGAAAGGGAAAGGGAAAGGGAAAGGGAAAGGGAAAGGGAAAGGGAAAGGGAGAGAAGGGTTGGGAAAAGCAAAAGAAAAGAAAGAAAAGAACAGTCAGTGGCAGAAGGGGGGAAAGCAGAATCGATGCAAGCTTTTTTTTTTTCTGGTTACATTTTTTTGCCCTGCAAACTAATTCAGCTCTTGTGATTCAGCTGGTGCCTTTCTTAAGGACCAAAGAGCCTATATGATAAGCATATTTTACAAATTAGGTAGCGATTTATCCCGCTTTTGTTTTAATGATTGAAATGAATGATGTCGTGCCGCTTGCTGCTGCTGCTGCATTCAGTGCCTGCTGTTCTTGGGAGCTGAAGACACCGAGAAATTTGCATACTTAATGCCGGGAACTGGCACAGACTAAATAGCTTCTTTTCTTTCCTCTGTGTTTGTAGATTTACTGTAGTGCTGGGTTTAATCAAAGGCTTTTTAAAGCCGTCCGTGTGCCGTTTCACAATGCTGAACTTGCATGTGACAAAGGCAGCTATTTATTACTTATCAGCTTTATGGCAAGTACCACAGGCTACTCTAATTAAAGGTATAGGGGCTGCATACCCCTGCTGAAAAAGGCACTGCCCAGTTAACATTGCTAATCCCTAATCAAGACATGGCATGGATTAAATTTTGGTTGAGGTTTTGGTTTTGGTTTTTTTTGGGGGGGGAGGGTTATTTCTGGTTAAATACTCAGCAGAATAATGGCTAAGCAGTGAGTTGAGCCAAGAAAGTTCCACTGGATGACATGTGAACTTCCAAGTGTAAGAGGTGAGCTCTCCATGTGATTTGCCATTGGAATGGGCTGCTCAGGGAGGTGGTGGAGTTGCCATCTCTGGAGGCACTAAAGAAAACTCTGGATGAGGCACTTAGTGCCATGGTCTGGTTGATTGGATAGGGCTGGGCGATAAGTTGGACTGGATGATCTTGGAGGTATCTTCCAATCTGGTTGATTATATGGTCTGATTGATTAGATAGGGCTGGGTGATAAGTTGGGCTGGATGATCTTGGAGGTATCTCCCAATCTGGTTGATTACACGGTCTGGTTGATTGGATAGGGCTGGGTGATAAGTTGGGCTGGATGATCTTGGAAGTATCTCCCAATCTGGTTGATTATATGGTCTGATTGATTAGATAGGGCTGGGTGATAAGTTGGGCTGGATGATCTTGGAGGTCTCTTCCACCCTGGTTGATTCTATTCTATAATTCTGCCCTGCTAAAGTAGGGTCACTCAGAGCAGGTCACACAGGATTGTGTCACGGAATCACACAGAATCCCAAAATGGTAGGGGTTGGAAGGAATCTCTGTAATTGATTGAGTAGGGCTGGGTGCTAGGTTGGACTGAATGATCTTGGAGGTCTCTTCCAACCTGGTTGATTCTATGATTCTATGATCCTGTAGACTTCGTTCATTGAGGTGTTTTACACTTTCACCTGCAGTGAAGCAGAACTGGCTGGGATGTTGTCATTGTCATGAAATGTCACCAAAAAAAGGATGGATCCTTAGGCAAAAATGTTGCGTGGAGGGAAATCCATATCAACCAGCTCTCTTGTGGGCTTTCCTGTGTGTTTTTTATGTGCACATGAGAGTGAGCAGAAAAAGAGTTGTCATACATTGGCTCTGGCCAGCCTGCTCTAGGGTAGGGGGTCCCTGCCCATGGCAGGGGGGTTGGAACTAGATGATCCTTGTGGTCCTTTCCAACCCTGACTGATTCTATGATTCTATAAAAAGAATGCAATCACACAGCTCAGTCAGTGTCTTGGGCTGTTTTTTTGTTTTGGTTTGGGTTGTTTTTTTCCCACAGAATCACAGAATAGTAGGGGTTAGATCCAGAGATCACTGAGTCCAACACCCCTGCCAAAGCAGGATCACCTAGTGCAGGACACAAAGGAAAACACCCAGAAGGATCCCTTCCAACCCTGACTGATTCTATGATTCTATGATACTCCATCACTTGCTTTGGGGTTGAGTGGATCATCAAGCAGAAGATGGAGAGTGAAAAGCTCCTCTCAAGAAGGAACTTCAGCCTTGCATCCTTTATGACTAGGACTAACCCTCAGAGATGGGGTTATGACCCAGAAGACTCTTCTCTTTATTAAGCTAATGCAAGAGTCCCAGATCTAAGAAACCTTATTATGATAGGTAGGTTTTGATTTGAGAACTAATATTTTGATACAATCCTGCATCTCCAAAACCCATCCCAAACTTCTTTTTGCTTTGATCCAGCAGAGACAAAAATAGATGCTGAACTTAGGAGGATGCCTACAGAATGGAAACGTTGTAGTGTGGACAGCTCTGCATTCAAATCAGCAGACCCTGCAAGAAAACCCTGCAAGAATAGCTACACTGACTGTAGAGAAAGTAGGATTGCCCTTTATTTACCATCAGCAAATTCAGGGCTCCCTTTGAAGTCAGTAATAAATTTCCACTGGCAAATTATTATGATTATTTGGAGCAGCAAGAAAACACATTTCCCCCTCGAAATATTTTCTGACTTAAAGAAACAAAAGACGGTGCAGGGGGACAGAAAACAGAATTAATCTCTCATCAGGGTTGGTCTTTACAAGAGGCAAAATTCTTTTAAAAAAATAATTAAATAAACAAATTGTGTCCCCCCTTTTCCCCCTCCCTAACATCTGCTGGGAGCACTTGGAGATAACTGGCAGCTCAAACAATAACTCTGAGGACTGGAGTCCTTGAACAATGGGAGTGGGACGAGAGCAGCCCTCACCGTGGCATCGTTTCCAGGCCTCCTGCACATGCAATTGGTTAACAGGAATAAAGATCAAGTTGGACCAATAACACTATAATTTGGAAACAAATATATTGATTACAAGAGAGTCCTGCTGGAATGAATGGGGACTACTTGCAAAGTGGGTTTTATTATTCTGCCTGCAATGGGATTATAGACTATGGTCTTCTGTGGTTGTGAATTGATCAGCATGACATTAGCATCTTGCAAATGCAATACTAGTACACTGCAGGAACGTGGAGCCCTGTGTTGGGGTCCACACAGACGTGTGGTGATGCAACAGTGCCCAGCCTGAAGGACCACTCATGGGCAGCAATTCTCCTTCCCTGTTGGAGTGGGTCTGGAGGAGGCCACGAAGATGATTAGAGGGCTGGAGAATCTCTCCTGTGGGGACAAGCTGTGAGAGTTTGGGCTGCTCAGCCCGGAGAAGAGAAGTCTCTGGGAAGACCTTTGAGTGGATTTCCAGCACCTGAAGGGAGCCTACAAGAAAGCTGAGGAGGGACTTTTTATAAGGGGTTGTGGCAACAGGACAAGCGGCAATGACTTTGAGCTGGAAGAGAGGAGCCTGAGACTGGATGTTACAAAGAAATTCTTTCCAGTGAGGGTGGTGAGACACTGGAACAGGTTGCCCAGGGAGGCTGTGGATACCTTTAAGCATTTAAGATCAGGTTGGATTGGTCCTTGAGCAACCTGGTTTTAAGTTGTCCATGCCTATGGCAGCAGGGCTGGAACTCGATCATCTTTAAAGTCCCTTCCAACTCAAACCATTCTACCAATCTATGATTTGGATGAGGTCCTGAGCAACCTGTTCTAGTGGGAGGTGTCCCTGCCTATGGTGGAGGATTAGAACTGGATGAGGCTTTCAGGTCTCTTCCAACTTAAACCATTCTATGATTCTATGATTTCCTCCTTTTCTCTGGCCGCTAATTCCTACAGATCCTTTTCAAAATCTTCATCCCTAGACCCTGCAGGTCATGTTCTTCTGAGCCTCACTAATAGAGAGTTTATCTTCCTTCTGAAGTGACTGCTTAATAAAAGAAATAAAAACTGGCTATGAAATATTTAGGAGAAAGGATGGTATTAAAATAACGGGATTTGCCAAAACCTCGACACCTATTAATAATGTTTTAAAGCACAATAATGGGATTAATTTGCAGCTCTTAGCTTATTTTTCACCACTGGTGGGTTTTAGTTAGGTTCAGCATTTTATTCAGCTCTGGAAGTGACACCAAATCATTCTGGTTTTGTTCTTGACTATTTATTTATTTAAATTTAAATCCCAGAATCCAAGCATGGTGGAAGTTGGAAGGGATCTCTGGAGATTAGTAGGTGTGGATCTGTTGGAGCATAGGAGAGCCCTGCAGAGGGACCTGGACAGGTTGGATGGGTGGGCAGAGGCCAATGGGGTGAGATTTAACAAGGCCAAGTGACTTTGGCCNGCCTTTCTCCCTTTCTTGCTTTCATTTTGTTTAAGGCTGTGGTGAGCCTGTCAAACAGAGCAGTGAGTTCCAGGTCCATCTTTAGCTACCTGCAGAGAACAGCTTTTCCAAAGGTGGGCGTTCAATATTTTCTGCAAATTGTTTCTCTTTAATGAGTCCAACCTCAGGCTCCCGAAACGAAAGACACCCAAAGTGCTGATCACTCCTTAAAACCCTGTAGCTAAGTTAAATTGCAAAGTTGCATTTTCTTTCCTCAATAATTTTCTCTGCATTTTAATTCCTTTCACTTTGACAGCCTTAAAGGAGACAGATCAGTCTGAACCAAAGATTTTACCCACTCTCAGCTAATCCTGTTTTAAATGACTGTGATGTTCATTTGAAACTGAGAATTACAACACAAAAAGTTGTTGGGTTTTTTTTTTCCTCCCACTGTGAGGGTACCAGCTCTGCACAGGCCCTTTTGGGAAAACAGATGCAACAGCACAAAGCTGATCAAATGAACAACAACCAACAAGCAGGGCCACAAATTTGCAAAGAGGGTTTTGCATTCAGTCCACTCTGCTCGAAACCACAGAGAGAGGCTCTAAATGGCCTTCTTGGGTCTCATCAGGCTGGTGCAGCTGTTACTTCAGCAAGTGTTAGCCTAAAGGGAAAAGAGACACTTATTTTTGGTCTGTGGTGGCTGCTGCAGCTTCATCAGCCTGATTTATGTGCTGATTTGCATATGTTCACCCACAAACGCTGTGAATTGTGCTTTTCCACCATACCATACCATGAACGTCAGCGCTGCTGTTCCACCTGCCGGGCTGGAAGGGATCTGGGGTGGTAGGTGAGGTAGCAGACCAGCCCCAAAGCTTCAGGTTCTTCCACAACACTTAGTGATAATCCTTCATGTGCAGGAAAAGGTGGATGATATTGGCCATGAAGGGCCACGAAGATGCTCAGAGGGCTGGAGCAGCTCTGCTGTGAGGACAGGCTACAAGAGTTAGGGCTCTTCAGCCTGGAGAAGAGAAGGCTGTGAGGAGACCTTATAGTAACCTTCCAGTATCCGAAGGGAGCCTACAGGAAGGCTGAGGAGGGACTATTGACAAGGTCTTGTAATGGCAGGACAAGGGGTAATGGGTTTAAACTTGCTGTACATGATGAAGAGAGTAACCAGTAACCTTAAAGAGCTTGCACACCAAGTGGCTCCAGGTGATATTGTTAGTACCTATGGAATCCAGAAAGCAATGGGAATTTTAATCCCTTTACCTGATACAGAAGACAGTTGGATAGATTTGACAGAGGGTGAGCAGATAGAATCTTGTAGAGTAGGGTTATAGGTTGGAGTTGGTGATCCTGAGAGTCTTTTCCAACCTGGATGTTTCTGTGATTCTGTGATGTCTCCCCAAAAAAACTGTGAGGGGGAAGTTTTCCCAGTGTGAGCTCAGGTTTTAATGGTCAAACTTTCCCTTTTTGTTTTGCTATGACTTTACAAGGTGCTTTATCTCTCCTACTACCCAGATGACAACTGAAACAGGTAAACCCAACATTTTTCTGCTCGAGTTGGATCTGCAAAAAGGTTTCCTTGAGGTGTCAGGAGGAGATAGCACCTCCTCACCCTGCTGGCTGCCAAGGCTGTGTCAGATGGGCATGTTTGAGACACAGGAAAGTTTCTGGGAAAGAAGATATTTTCAACCAACATTTTTCTTGAATTGAAATTAAAAGCTGAAAAGATTTATTACAGTGGCATATTCATGCTGCTATATTTAAGGTGATGTCAGTGGTTCTCAGCATAATCCTTCTTCTGCACTGAGGATTAAAACTCAGCCATAATAAAGTACTCTGAGCTGAAACTTGTCCTCAAATGTTTCCTATTTCAAGCATTGATTTTATTTTATTAAATTGAAAAAAAGAAACACAACCCCCCCCCAAAAAACTTCCTCAGCTTTCTGAGATTTGAGATGAGAACAAAGAGGATTTCTGCCCATGGACGTGTCCCCGCTGATTGCTAACAAAGTTGGGACTCATGCAGAGATCCCAGGCTTCCAGGATGGTGCAAGCTGGAAGGGACCTGTGAGGATCACCTATTCCAAAGACTCTGCTAAAGCAAGGTCACTATTAGCAGCCTGCTCAGGATCACAATGTCCAGCTGGGCTTGAAATCTCTGCAGAGGATGAGACTCCACAACCTCTCTGGGCAGCCTGTCCCAGGGCTCCAGCACCCTCACACCAAAGAGGATTTTCCTCATGTTCACATGGAACAGGCCCCTTGCCCTTTCACTGGACACCACTGAGAAAAGTCTAGCCCCATCCTCCTGCCCTCCACCCTTTAGCTCTTGCTGAGCATTGATCAGATCCCCTCTCAGGCTGCTCTTCTCCAGGTTAAATGGCCCAAGGGCTCTCAGCCTTTCCTCCTCACAGAGATGCTTCCATCCCTTCAGCATCTTTGTAGCCTCTGCTGGATTTTCTCCCCTGGTTCCCTGTCACTTCTGAGTTGAGGATTCCAGAACTGGACCCAGTACTCCACACGTGGCATCTCCAGGGCAAAGTTCAGTGGGCTGAGAGCCTCCATACAAGGGCTCCATCTGCTCAAACTTTACACCTTCCTCCAATAATCTTCTTGGTTATGCTTGACAAAGCGGACACCAACCCTGCATATCTATCATCCACCTGTCTTCAGCTGCCTGTATGGCTTTGCCTGACACTTCTGCCTTCCTCCATGCAAGGAAGCACTGCAGAAGAAGTGACAATTTCATTGAAGAGTCTTGCCTGAATGTCTCCTTTGGGCTTTTCATAGCCACATGCCAGATCAGCTACCCTGACCGGGCTGCTGCCTGGGATCATGTGCAGAGGGAGGCATTGTTACAAACACCAACAGCAGAGATGTGGCCAGATGGAGCAATCCCTCTGTTTCATAGGAAAAAGAAGGCAGAATAGGAGCAGGAATATCAGAATGAGTCTTCCCGTTTACATCTAACAAGCTCCAGCTATATTTGGATACGCTGCCGTATTCACAACCTTCCCAATTGCCAGGCTTTCAAATACACACATTACCACCAGAAGTGCTCTTGCTTAAGTGCTCCCATCTCCAGGATTTCCTTTGAAGTATCTGACTGAAGTAATGTAAAGTGCATTTCAATTGCCAGTGAATGCAGGTTAAATGGTAACAGCACAACCGATCCAGTGTTTGTTCCCTGGGCTTTCTCTTTTACCAGTCTCTCTTTTTAAGAGAGTTGGTTACTTACTGTAAGGCTGCATTCAGGCACCTTCAGTTTATTAAGCCTCTTTCCTGACCCTCTATACAACTGCACGAGGATGCTGTGAGCTGTATCAGTGCTGCTTTAGTACACAAAAAAGTGAGTAAATGCACTGCTGAGTGCACCAGCAGAGCGGCAAGCGAGTGGGTAAACTGGCTTTAGAAATCTCTGCACTCTCATTTAGCCTTGGCCACAGCACCAAGCTGGCTGGAGACAGAGCCAATTGCTTTGGATCACTTTGGATTTCTGTGTCACCTCCCACACATGTTGATGGAGCATCAACTATTTAACCTTGAACTAAAATCACAGAACGGCAGAGATTGGAAGAGACCTCTGGAGATCACCAAGTCCAACCCCTCTGCCAAGGCAGATTTTCACCTAGAGAAAGTCACACAGGAACAAGTTCAGGTGGATTGTGAATGCCCTCAGAGACGAGGGCTTTGCCACCTCTCTGGGCAGCCTGTTTCAGTGATCCACCACCTTTAAATTCAAGAAGTTCCTCCTCATGTTCAGATGGAAATTCTTATCATAGAATCATAGAATCAACCAGGTTGGAAGAGACCTCCAAGGTCATCCAGTCCAACCTAGCACCCAGCCCTAGACAATCAACCAGACCATGGCACTAAGTGCCTCATCCAGGCTTTTCTTGAACACCTCCAGGGATGGCGACTACACCACCTCCCTGGGCAGCCCATTCCAATGCCAATCACTCTCCCTGTCAAGAACTTCCTCCTAACATCCAGCCTAGACCTCTCCTGGAACAGATTGAGACTGTGTTCCCTTGTTCTGTTGCCGGTTGCCTGGCAGACGGGACCAACCCCACCTGGCTACAGCCTCCCTTCAGGTAGTTGTAGACAACTATGAAGTCTGCCCTGAGTCTCCTCTTCTGCAGGCTGCACACTCCCAGCTCCCTCAGCCTCTCCTCATAGGCCTTGTGTTCCAGTTTGTTCAAGTTTGTTCCTGTTACCCTTTGTCCTGTCAGCAGGCACCACTGAAATAAAGCAGTCCCATCCTCCTGACACCCACCATTTGAATATTTATAAGCATGTATGAAATCCCACCTCAGTCTTCTCTTTCCCAGATTAAAAAGACCCAATTCTCTCAGTCCACCCTCATATGAGAGATGTTTGGTTCCCTGATCAGGAGGAAGCTTCTTTCAGCTTCCTCCTGGCTCCTCCAAACCTCCACCCATGCTAGCTGTTTAACATGCTGTAATACATATTGCACTCTAATGACTTTGGTGGGGCCATTACAGTGAGTTACACCAGTGACAGATTGATACTTAAGTCAGTATATGTTTGCATAATATCTGTCTGTGTTCTCACACAGCCCCCCATTTACCAGCACACACAGACCATAATGACAGCACCGAGAGCCACGCTGGTGGGATCAGCCCTGATTCCTGTCACACATTGCCATGGTACCCAGAAATGGAACACTGAGTGTGTTTAAATAGGAGGGCATTAATTTGTAGAGTAAATTATTACAAAATCAAGGAAATAAGTGACTATCATTGGCATTGATTTGAACTAATGAAGCCTCACAGTAAATTGTTAATATTCTTCCCCTCTCACTTTTTAAAACATCTTTTAAATGACAGGGAAAAAAAAATATAAGCTGCTCCTCAGTCTGCCTTCAAAACACTAATTCCAGGTGCACAGTTGCTGCTGATGTACAAATTTACCTGACCTCCTCCCTGCTGCATCTCAGACTGAGGAACAGGATCTCTTCCTTTTGGTTTCAGCAGAGATTTGAAAATTGAAGGAAGACTAATTTATCATTCCCTCCTAAACTCTCTTTCCCCTTTCTTATCTGGAAGAAGACAGCTTTTGGTTCACTCGAGTGGAAGTTGGCTGTCCATCTCCTGATGGCAGCGAAGAGCAGACTCCCATCTGGTTGATGCAGATGCCACTGTTTTGACTTTATCCAGGTGGTCACCCAGCAAACCCTGTTGTGCCTAATTATTTAAGAGGGTTGTGAAACACTAGGTGATTTTATATACCATATGTGCTAGAAAACATAAGTATGAAGATGCTGTGACTTAATGATGTGGCAACTCCAGCTCTGAATCCTCTCTGTTTCGTGGCTTAAATCTGACCTTTTGCTTTACTGTGATGCACTTTGTCACGTTTAGCATGAAAGAAGAGCAGACGGAACTGGAGCTGGGGAGGTTATCGGCAGTGGTTACAGAGCCATCCTCCATCCTCGATCGAGATAAAGCACTTGACTCAATTTTAGAATATCCATCTTAGAGGGGACAAGGTGGGAGGAGAGGGGGAGAAAGTCTGTCCTTTAAATGGAATTTCAGGATTTGGAGCTCGGAGCCTTGCTTCACGATGATAGCGCAAAGCAGAGAGCAGCTTCTTCGGAGCAAAACAACAGCAGCCAGGTCTTCTGCTCTGCTTATTCATTTATTTATTTTGAGCACACGTAGTTTGTTGCTTTGACTCCTCAAACAATGGGAAGGTACAAGGAGAGAAGGATAATAAATTGCATTCCCTCCTTTTTGCCATCACAGGAAACCTTGAGGGACTGTTCAGCAAGCTAGAGCTCTTATCTGCCTTTGGGCGATCTCATTATCAAACCTTCATTTTGCTCCCCAGCAGGAGAGATGGCCTGCAATGTATGATAACCTCTACTTATGAAACTCACACTCCAGAAATCTCTGATAATAGGCCAGCTAAAATGGAAAACCAAAGGGCAGGCAGTGGGTTTTCAGTCACCAATAAAGACTGTACACACAGACACACAGAGGCAGGCACAGAGGCACCCTTATGTTTATTCATATTTCTGTGCATCAGTCCAACTCTGATGGCACCTCCCAGAACTTCAACCCCAAATCTAATATAACTAACATTTTCCTGCAGACTTGGAATAATGTTGTCAAATAAGCCTGTGAGATACAGAAGCCTGGGTTCCATCTACAGAGAGGTCAGGGGAATCAGTGGGAATTCTAACCTATCTAACCTGCTCAGGTGTTCCCATAAATCCCATTAAACACTTATTTGAAGACTGTTGAAAATAGGAGCTGTAGGAGCAGTTCCTGGGGATGCAGAGAAAAAGAGGGGAGGAGGAATAAAGAGAACCAAGTTCCTAAAACATTTGGGTGCTTTGATGGTATTTATTTTCAGTTACTTTCCTGTTGCTAACACTCCTGTTAACACATTCTCAGAAGGCTTTAACCCTTTGCCTGCACCAGTGTCCTTCATGATGCCATCCCCAGTTCATCCTTATCCATCAAACTCTCCATTTCTGAACCCTTCACCTCTCCATAGGGAGCTCAGGGATAAATGGGATTGCAGCCCTCCCAGGACAACTCCTCTGAGTACAGGCTGGAGAAGATGAGACATTGAGGATCCTCCACCAAAAAACCCTATCAGGACTCATTCTTGTTTGCACCAAGATACCTCCAGCACAAGACTCACTTCTGAACTGCAATTCCTCCCATTTCCCCTCTACAAAGAACATTTGCTGATGGCCCATTCAGCAGTGAATGGTCACCTCATTCTGCATAGCCAGATGCCTCCAGCATGCCAGCTTGATGCCCTGCAGTCAAGAGGATCAGCTTTCTGCAAGGTGTTCTGTCCCAGCCAAGGTTTGGAAAACAGCAATGGAGAGCAGAGATGGAATTTGGGGAGTTCAATTGCAGATCCCAGAGTTCACAGTGGCTGATGCTACATGCCCTGCAAAGTGGTCCAGCCTACAGCTGGCCATGAGAGCACAACCACAACATCCATACCACATCAGGGCTTTTCCAGTAACTGCCCATCCCAGTTTGGTAAGGTGAGGTGTTTGATCACATAGCAAGGGTGAAAAGTCCTTCTGAGCACAGGAAGGTCTTGAGAGGGACTCCTCTGAATTCACAGCCCCTGTAATCTGTGCATTTCCATTTGCAGGACTGCATTGCAAACACTTCCCAGCTTCAAGACCCCACCAGCAGTAGCTGCATTGTCATGGACAGACTGTGGTGCCCACCCACAAGCAAGGGATTAAACTATGTGATCCAGCTCTGCATCCTGAGCCATCCACATCCCCATCATGCTGCCATGCCACAACTTCATCACAACCTGAAAAGCTTGGCAATGCAGGCTATGAACTTAATTCTTATCTCCTTTTGTGGCACCAATGGGAGATGTTTTGGATCAGAAAGAAAATAGTGTGAAGGTGAAACACCTGGAAGCATCAAAAATCTTTCTTTTCTTTTCTTGTTTCCATTTTCCTATCAGCTAAAAGAGTTAGAGATGGTCAGTTGATCTCTCTCACTAATGTGAGTGCTGCAGAAGGTATTTGCACTTGTAAAATCTCCCTAGGCATAACATGCTGCTGAAAATATGATAACACTTTTAATTATATTTTAATATATCACATGGATTATATTTTTTAATACCTTAAAAAGTAATCAGCTTGAAAAATCCCAGCTTGTGAGGAAATAAATGCAGAAGACAAAAATATTAAGACATGAAAAGGTTTTTCTTATTAAAGGCTAAACAGGTTTTGTTTTTAACTTCTGTTTAAACAGGCTCACATATTAAAAAAAATGATTAAAAAGCACAGGGAGGCACCAAGTTTCCTGGCTGCATCTCACTGGGATAGGTTGCCCTTGCTGAACAAAAGGATAAAAGGGACAGAGCTCAGCCCAATTTTTGACACTGGATCTTCAATATAGGGAATGCTCATCTAGGAATGTTTCCCCAAACAAACAAAGACAGGAAAGGAAGCAGCAGTTCTCCTGACCCCCCCCAGGGCTCCCACCATAGGGACAGCTTGGCCATCTCCATTGTTTCCCCATCCTTCCTTTGCACGGGCTGCAGCACTGTGATTGAACTCACCAGCACCACCATCCAGACCAGAAGGGTCAGAAACCAGGTCACACACACTCAAACAGCACCAAAATGATTTTTTTCCACCCTTGTTAGATTAGAAGTTTTCAGTTCCAATGCCTATTAATCTAGTCCTTAGATTAGATTGTTGGACTAGATGACCTTTAAAGGTCCCTTCCAACCCAAACCATTCTATGATTCTATACTTTTCAGCAACACCTCAAGCCCTCTTAATAGCACATGGAATGAAGTTTGGGCTTTCTTTAATGGAAAGCAGAATGACTCAGTGACTGCTAAGATGGCCAGGGATGAAGTCAAAGCCATCTGGGCAAGCCCTGCAAGAGGCTGCATGAAAACAGCAGTATGGATGAAGTCAAACCTACTCAAAATGAACATGCAGAGACCTTTCCTTCCAATATAGGTGCAATTCAAAGCAGCCCCCTTTTAGCAGAGGTGTCTGAGCTCTTCTCAGGTGTTATTTGGCAAAAGACAATAAACTGAACCCTAAAAGCATCGTCACAAGGCAACAGTTCTCCTCCACGCCCTATGCCCACCACTTAGCTCATGTCAATGCCTTGGTGGGATTCCAGGGATGTGAAAGGAGATGGAGCTCACACTTGCTCTCCTCTCCCATGCTAAGGGCAGGTAATTATCTCTGCATTCCTGAAGGAGTGTTACAATAAATATGGCTGTCATTTTTCATTACTGCATAGTGAACAAAGGGAACAAAGAGAACAAAAGGAAGTGTGGTTTTGCTAACCTGGGCTTGCATGTGCTCCTGTATATACAAGACACAAGTAGAGGGGGAGAGTTTAATTGCTGTTATTTGCTGTGGGCAGGCCAATCTGGGTGAACATCTCAGAATTTACCAGTTTTTTAAACTAATTGAAAAGCATCCACTGGGAAAATCCTTACCTTCTACATACTGTCCCACCATGGGGGTTGCTGGCTTAAAATGGAAAGCATTTGAAAGGCAAGAAATGCAAGCATGACTCCTTAACTTCTATCTTACAAACCAAAAAATATTCCCTTTCTCATTTTTTTTTTTGTGGGGTTCCCCCTCTCCCCCACATCTGACCTCCTCTCATTAGTGGCTTAATTTCTGAATTCATCTTGGTGACCATTGTCTCACCATGTCAGAAAGCATGGCAAAGGAATTGGTGTAAAGAAAAGTATGTAGAAAACATTTTGACTTTCTTCTCTCTCGAGTCATCTTTGACAATTCTGTTCCAGTGCAGACAAGATACAATAAAAAAATGGTCAATACCCCTAATCACTGAGAAGATCTAATCTGAGACACAGTCAGCTCAGGGGCCATCTCCATGCCTTTGTATTTACTTCTTTTGCATCCTTCCTAAGTGTTTTCACTAACTAACTGAACAGACACTTTGATTTGCCAAACTGTTATTAGAGAAAAGAGAAAAGGAAGAAAAAATAAAAAGGAAGAAAAAAAAAAATGAGAAGGTTTGCAGTGTTCACACTGACTGCAAAATTATCTCCTGAGCTGCAGAAAGAACAGTTTGCACTCATCTGTCTGAAATCCAGCAGCAAATGGAAAATTACGGTGTAAGCAAAATTTCCCCTGGCAACTGTCTGCATGTGAAACATCAAACTCTGGAAACGTCTGAAAACCACCTAGGTCACAGCGGTTACTTAGGCAGCAAGGATCCCAGAGTGGAGTCTTGTCTTTGCTTTTCTCTGGGAATAGATCTCTGAGACCTTGCTGAGGTCCTAGTGGTGGCAAAGTCACTTCTGTCATGGCCTGAATCCTATCCTCAGTCTTTCACACCATTTTCTACAGCTTTTGCTTCTCAGCTCCTGAGGGCTATGGTTGCACTGTCACTTTGACCTTCTCCACCCAAAGGCTCTGGTCCTTTATGGCCTCTGCTGCAGCCATGCTGGTTTGTCACCAAGATCCAATTTAGCAAGACCCAGGCACCAGCTGTTTGCTAATGTCTGCACCACAGACACACACTGAAATCTCTCTCCCCACAGCAGCACCCGAACAGCAGCCTCAGCTCTTGCAGGGTCAGGCTCCCTGCACAACTGCTACCTTTAACTGCTCTCCAGAAGTCCGCAGCTGTCAAGCTGCTGCATCTTCCTCTTTTTTTTCAAGTCCAATCTTCAGGTCCAACCAGTAATATTTAATGAATCTATTTATATATCCAAGCCACTGTGGTTCCACACAGTAGGCCCAGAGATGATGTGAGAGAAGCTCACTCACCTCAGAAGATGCTGACCACCAGCAGTGTGGACAACCTGCACCAGCTGGCATGGGGTGAGCTGGATTCTCTCTCGACACCATGCACAAAGACTGTGTGGACAACAGAAGTATCATGAGGCTGATTCTCATCTGCCAGAAGGCTTCATGATGGACATTTCTACACCATATGAATGAATGGAGACACATTCAAAGGTATTCACCAGCTTTAGCTGTTGCAGCACAAAGCCCAGTGGTGTAACTGGATCAGTTCACAGAATCACAGAGTCAGTCAGGGCTGGAAGGGACCACAAGGATCAGCCAGTTCCAACCCCACTGCCATAGTCTGGGACACCCTAACCTAGAGCAGGTTGGCCACAGCCTCATCCAGTCTGGCCTTAAACACCTCCAGCCATGGGGCCTCAACTACCTCCCTGGGCAACCCATTCCAGCCTCTCACCACTCTCATCCTGCTCATGTCCAGTCTGAATCCCCCCACCTCCATCTTTGCTCCATTCCCCCGAGTTTTGTCACTCCCTGAGAGCCTCAAAAGTCCCTCCCCAGCTTTTCTGTAGGCCCCCTTCAGATACTGGAAGGCCACAATAAGTTCCTGCATGGGTTCAAGGAGGAGCAGCACAAAAGTTGTATGAAGAAACTGAAACCCATCTCTGCCAAAATGCAGGAAGCAGAGAACTGGAAACTGTCAGGGAAAAAAAAATCTAAAATAGAGAATGAGGATAAAACCTGAGATATTTCTGATTTGCTGCTCTCTCTCCTCTTATCCAGTCTCAACCTGTTCGCTCTAACAAGCACCTTCTTGTCAGTAGCCACAATGACATCAATTGAGTGGGAGTGCAAAGCATCAACATTACTGGTGAGAACAATTCAGTTAGGGAAGGTTGCTCTGCTGGCAATATTGGAATCAAAACATTCAAATGCAAAGACAGAGAGGCTAACAATTCCATTTATGCCGTGAATGCTGAACAGGGCATTAAGCAAATCAGTTCAGATGGCTCTGAGCTGTTCTTGTTTAAAGAAGATCAGAAACAAAATTTCAAATCCTGTACCACATCTGAGTGCTGGAGCTGAAGCACTCTGAAATATTCACTGCTGATGTTTTTATGCTTATACATTTAACATAGCAGATCAGTCGTTTCCTGCTGCCCTGTGGTCCACAGGGAACTGCTGTGGTCCTTTACAGACGAAATATCAACTTTACCATGTGGTTACACCTCACATAATGAGCTGGAAGGAAGCTATTTTAGGAACAGCAATGTTATTTTCCACCCCCCTCAAATATTCTTCTGTCACAGGATCATCCACAAGGTGATAAACGATAAAGCTTCCAGCAAGGTTTTTTGCCCTTAGGGTTTTAGGCTTGGATTGTCAATGGACTGTGAGTTTCCAAAGCTGCAGATATCCATTGCAAGGACTTTTGAAGAGCTTTAAGCAAACCTGGTACCTACCCATGGCAAGTGATACCAATGCCAAGCATCATACCAGCACCTGGAGGTGTTCCCCAAGCTCTGACATGCTGCCTTGAGCAGAGCAAAGAAGCTGGACAAACAAGGTAAGTGCAGAAAAAGACTCCTTTTGTGATGGACCTGAACTTGGGAGAAAGTCTCAAAATGTTCCTGAACTCAGTCCTAAACCACGGCTTAGACATTCCAGGGGTCACCTGGTCACAGCAAACTGTATGGAGAGATTGCTACACAAAGACATGGCTTAGTAATGACTTGTTAGTGCTGGATTAATGGTTGGACTTGATGATCTGAAAGGTCATTTCCAATCAAACTGATTCTATGACTCTACAACTCTATTCTATGATTCCTAGACTGTGATTCTCTCTCTAAAATACTGCACACAACTACAGCCTGGAGACATGGGCGAGAACAGACCCTCAGAGCAAGACCTAGATCAGCCTGTGATTTTATAGCTCAAAATATCTCTTTCTGAAAACTTAGGAGGTGGAAGGAAAGCTTCCAAAAAGATGTGGAGAGAGTGGGGCTGGAGGCAAGACAGCCAGCCCCAAGCTGGTCACACCACAGTGTCCCCA
The DNA here is from genome assembly GCA_013400475.1 of Tricholaema leucomelas. Classification (NCBI taxonomy): domain Eukaryota; kingdom Metazoa; phylum Chordata; class Aves; order Piciformes; family Lybiidae; genus Tricholaema lacrymosa; species Tricholaema leucomelas. Next base: position 129,022 of record WAAF01018297.1, read on the forward strand.
AGGTGCTGAGTGCTCCCAGGAAGGACTAATTAGCTGCTGTTGAGCACCACATTAGCACAGCGAGGCAGACCTGGGACTCGTGCTCACTTTCCTGCATCCTCTGGCTTGCTTGGAGCTACACTGTGCCATTTAGAAATGTCTGAAGATTCATTAACCTCCCTCTGCACTCCCTAACTGGAGAGACAATATATCAGGACAGGAAACCTGCAGCAGCAGCGAGACAGACAGGATGATAATTTCTCACCCACTCTCCTTTCCTCTGCTCTAACACACTCCAGATAATCACACCTGAAGCTAGATCAGACAAGGACAAAATTAACTGGAACTAGAACTGGGTCCTCACAGGTTTCTTGCTTGTATCTACACAAGGCAGGCTTCTCCATCTGTCACCTTGTCTGTAGGTCAGCTGTGCTAGCTAAGAGCCCAACCTCACCACGCCATGCCAGCCTGGTTGGTTGTTAAGCTAAAAGGATATTAAGGCACTATTAAGGCACTAATGGATATGTGTATGCTCTTCTCCACTGCTGTGCATGCAAGAGGTGATGCTGACAGCTGAACACTCAGCTATCCAAGTCCTGGGCACATTCCTACACAGCCATAGAAATTCAAGGTACGACTTCCCCACGTCTCGCTCTTTATCCAAGACCTGGGAAGTCAGAGCCTACAGTTTAATCATCTCTGAAATGCTGTTATTCAATTGTTGATATCTTCAAGGTATGGAAAATACTCTGGATAAAAATGAGCCTGGTAATGAATTCTGTAGTTGTCTTTATGGCTTTTTTGGTCATAAATGATCTTTGGAGAAGGACTTTTCTTTGGTCACAATATAACCTCCTCGATTTTGTGAAGGTCGTTAGGTCTGCTCTGCTTTCCTGGCCCTGAATTAATAGTGACTACTTTGACACATACTACTTAGTTTACCTAGGTGGGTTATTACTTTCTTATCTAACTGCATTAATTGATTCTACATCACTTAATAGCTCAATAGCTTATCAGGTTACTTCACTCACTAGACAAGCTAAATGTCTGGAGGCAATTAGAGTGTCATTCTCTGTAATAACAAGTTTCTTTGAGAAGTTGCTGATGAGGTTCTTTATTACACAGATTATAAAATGTATCTTCATAGTGTTATAAATATAGGTACAAATTGAAATGACTTACTAGGAGTCCCACTTCCCTAGCAACCAGGCAGATTTTTAAGCTCATTTTAGGAATGGTTGTTTCCTCCCCTTCCTCCCCAACGCTCTCTCCTGCCTTCCTCGTGGTCTGTGTCCAATTTTCTGTCACTCAGAGGTGATCCATCCGTCACATCTACGACCACAGAGGATCTGTCACTCTGTCCCTTGCAGTTTGCCATTCTCAATGTTCAGTTCATTTTGAGGATGTTACCTCCAGGGCAGCAAGGCTCAACATCACTGTTTAATTGTGGCTGCTCTTCTCCTCGGCTGCCACTGACAGGGTAAGTGTAAAGCCAGAGAGGAGCTCTCCCCTTTCACATTTCCATTCACTGACAGCCATGTTGTACAGGAGATTACACACAAATTCCCAGCCTTGCCCCAGCAGAAGATCAGAATGACCTGTGCTGTATTCGACCCCAGCCTTCCCTCTGCAGCCTTTAGCTTCAGCTTGGTTATCTGTTTCATTTCTCATATCTGAAAAGCCATGAAACATGTTCCACCCTGTGCAACACCACCTTGGATGGAGAGCACAGAGTCACAGAATCACAGACTTAAAGAGGTGGAAAACACCTCTGAGATCATTGAGTCAAACCTGTAACTTAATCATTCTAATTAACTAACCAGACCATGGCACTAAGTATCTCATCCAGCCTCCTCTTAAACACCTCCAGGGATGGGGACTCCACCACCTCCCTGGGCAGCCCATTCCAATGCCAATCACTCTCTCTAGCAACAACTTCCCCCTAACATCCAGCCTAGACCTCCCTCGGCACAGCTTGAGGCTGTGTCCCCTTGTTCTGTTGCTGCTTCCCTGGCAGCAGGGCCCAACCCCACCTGGCTACAGCCTCCCTTCAGGTAGTTGTAAACAGATGAGGTCTGCCCTGAGCCTCCTCTTCTGCAGGCTGCACACCCCCAGCTCCCTCAGCCTCTCCTCACAGGGCTGTGCTCCAGGCCCCTCACCAGCCTTGGTGCCCTTCTCTGGACATGTTCAAGCACCTCAACATCTTTCTTAAATGGAGGGGTCTAGAACTGGACACAGCACTCCAGGTGAGGCCTAAGCAGTGCCTATACAGAGGCAGAAGGACTTCCCTGGTTCTGCTGGCCACACTATTCCTGATCCAGGCCAGGATGCCATTGGCTCCCCTGCTCACCTGGGCACACTGCTGGCTCATGTTCAGCTGCCAACCAGTCCCACCCGGTCCCTCTCTCTGCCTGGCTGCTCTCCAGCCACTCTGTCCCCAGCCTGTAGCACTGCATGGGGTTGTTGTTGTTGTGGCCAAAGTGCAGAACCTGGCACTTGGACTTCTTAAAACTCATGGCATTGGACTGTGCCTATCTGCCCAGCCTGTCCAGGTTCCTCTGCAGAGTCCTCCTGCCTTCTAACAGATTGACACATGCTCCCAACTTGGTGATATCTGCACTCTCACTGATGGTGGACTCAATCCTCTCATCCAGATCATCAACAAAGATATTAAACAGGACTGGGCCCAGCACTGATGCCTGGGAGACACCACTAGTGACTGGCCACCAGCTGGATGTGGCTCCATTCACCACCACTTTCTGGGTCCAGCCCTCCAGCCAGTTCTTAACTCTGTCCCTGTACACCCTGGTGCCCACAAGAAACCTGAACACATTGTGCTTACTGCTGCATGCATTCAAGAAGCAACAAATCCCTCTTACCATGCATTAAATTAATAGTGTTTAAAATTAAGCAAAAGATCATTAAATTAATTTGTTAAGCTGTCCACAAGGCCCAGTTGTGTCTGGGAAAGAGCCCAAACCCAATACAATTGATTCTCACTTTTGTGCAATTCCTCAACCTATCTGCACTCCACAAAGCCTCAATCGATAGTTTCTTATCCCATACCAGTGCCTCTCTTTTGGGCAGTGAGGAAGGTGGAGATTTAAGGGATGGGCTTTGGGCTCTGGTGATCTCAGCACCATAGAAAGGAGACAGACAGGAGTCTGGCTGACCATCCCCAAGCTACTGCTGGCTCTGCCTCCAAGCCCTCTAAAACTCTCAATGCCCTCTGCTCCCCTCTTCTGCTTCTCTCTGCTTCATCAAAGCCATCTCTCAATGCTAAAAATCTCTTTGCATTACCAGCAGTTTGGATGCCTTCCTGTGAATATGCTATGAAGGTTCCTCCAGAAGTTGCAGAAATGACTATTTGCCATGTGGCAGAGGTGCAGGATGATGCTCTCATCTGACCCCACCTGGAGTACTGTGTGCAGTTCTGGAGTCCCCAACACAAGAAGGTTGTGGAACTGTTGGAGCCAGTCCAGAGGACTGCAAAGGGCTGCAGCAGCTCTGCTATGAGGACAGGCTACAAGAGTTGGGGCTCTTCAGTCTGGAGAAGAGAAGGCTTTGAGGAGACCTTGGAGAGGCCTTCCAGTATCTGAAGGGGACCTACAGGAGGGCTGGGGAGGGACTACTTACAAAGTCTTGTAATCACAGGACAAGGAATGATGGATTTAAACTGGGAGAGGAGAGATTTAAACTGGATATTAGGAAGAAGTTATTTCCAGTGAGAGTGGTGAGACACTGGCACAGGTTGCCCAGAGAGGCTGTGGCTGCTCCCTCCCTGGAGGTGTTGAAGGCCAGGTTGGATGAGAGACCTGTTCTAGTGGAAGGTGTCCCTGACTATGTTGGGGGGGTTGGAACTGGATGATTCTATGGTGATACCAGCTCTCCTTCCTCACTCTCACCCTCACCTTTCCAGTTGCCTTTGAAGAAGTTTGAGTAGACTCAAACAAACCCCTGCAGAAGGACACTCCCTGGTGGCACTGCTACAGCTTCAGGGTTTCTGGACCTGGGATAGTGATGGCCATGAATGGGATGGAAAATATTGCTAGTGTGGAAAAAAACATTGTTCTTGGATTGTCTTTGTTAAAGCAGAGTTTTCAGATAATTAAGATGCACAACTCCAATTTGCTGCAGGGGACAATGTATTGTTTCTGTTCTCACCCCCTGGCAAAGACTGGAACAGAAAAGCACCCATCCTTAAAGATCCCAGAGCTGTGCTTGAAGGTGACAGTCCAGATGCAGGCTCAGGTCTCAGGAGAAGCAGCCCTGAAGCAGAGAGTGATTTTGCACTCTTGGAAGGTGGTGATGGGGTCCTTTGCCCCATTAGGCTGTAATCATAGACCTGGCTGAAGCTTGGCTGCTGCAGAGTCCTGCTGTCAAGCAATCTCCAAATGACAGTTCCCATTCTTTGCTTGCATGCACTGAATAATAATGTAAAAATATTCAAAGTGTTAGGTTTTATTTTGATGAAAAGCACCAACAAGGCTGCTCTAGCCTCTCCAGCCTGGACAGTCAGCCTAGGAATGGGAAAGAAGTGGGATTTTAAATGGCAAAGGAAAATCCTTTTATCGGCTTCTCCCCATTCTCAACCTTGCTGCTGTTCCTCAGCCACCTCCTGAGACAGGATCAGTGGCTGAAGCTGTCTTCTGTTTCTTTAGGAAGGTTTGGAATCCCTGCTGGAAAAGCTCCAGGAGCTATGGGGGGATGGAAAGACTGGTGGAATTAAGGCAGAAGGTATATATAAGTACTACTTCTGGTCTTGATTTAAAGAAGAAGAAACCCTGCCTTCTTCCACAGAGGAAAAGGTCTTAATTTCATTTAGGTCCCAGATAAATGCCCAAGAAAACAATAGCTTTTCCATCTTACATGGAATCTTTGCATGTAAAGAAAACCAGGAATGCTTGTCCCCTGGGAGGGGGCAGAGGAAGAAGGCAATTCCAGGTTCCATCCTGAATGCTCAGCTTCTCCACTGACACAGAACCATAGAATCAGAGAACTGCTTTCGTTGGAAAAGACCTCTGAGATCACTGAGTTCAACTGTCAGCCTAACACCACCATGGCCACTAAATTGTATTTTAAAGTGTCACGTCCACAAGTTTCTCAAATGACTCTAGGGATGCTGACTCCACCACCTCCCTGGGCAGCCTGTTCCAATGCCTGACCACTCTTTCAGTAAAGATTATTTTCCTAATAGAATCATAGAATCAGTCAAGGTTGGAAGGGACCACAAGCATCATCTAGTTCCTACTCCCCTGCCATGCCCAGGGACACTCTACCCTAGAGCAGGCTGCCCACAGCCTCATCCAGCCTGGCCTTAAACACCTCCAGGCATGGGGCCTCAACTACCTCCCTGGGCAACCCATTCCAGCCTCTCACCACTCTCATGCTCAACAACTTCCTCCTCACACCCAGTCTGAATCTCCCCACCTCCAGCTTTGCTCCATTCCCCCCAGTCCTGTCACTACCTGACACTCCAGTACTAATATCCAACCTAAACCTCCCTTGGCACAATCTCAGGCCATTTCCTCTCCTTCTATCACCTGATACTAGAAAGAAGAGACCATCTCCATCTGGCTCCAATCTCCTACAACTCAAGGAGTGGCAGAGAGCCAAACAGTCTCCCCTCATCCTCCTTTACTCCAAGATGAACAACCCAAGTTCTCTCAGCTGCTCCTCACAAGATCTATTCTTTGGACCCTTCACAACCTTCGTTGTCCTTCTCTGGGCATGCTCCAGCAACTCATTATCCTTCTTGCAGTGAGGGAACATAAGCACCTCCGTCTTAATGCACATCACTGATCTCCCTTCAGAGAGCAGTTCCTCTAGGCTCACAGTTTGGCTGAGGAAACTGTCTTTTGCTTTCAAGTCCCTGCTTCTCATCCACTTTTTATACAAACATCCTCCTGCCTTGGAGGATAAAGCCCAGAGCATCACTAAGAGATGTTGTCCTGAGCTAGCAAGCTCCTTTGCCTGTCGGGTCCCCACACCCAGGAAGAAGCAGGACTCTGAACCTGCAGGAAGGTGTCTGCAAGACACAAAGAGCAGCCTACAGGCTGCAGAACCAGGTCTGTGTGCAGCCACAGCAATGCTCTGTGAGCTTTGGCTGTACCACTCGGCCCAGTGCATCTGCTCTGTCTGCCTCCTATCTTTGGCATTTAAGATGTTCAGTCATTTTTCAGAGGACAAACAAACAAAACCCTCGTGGTTTGCCTTTAAATAGTATGCAAGACCCATGGCTAGTTGATATTCACCAGCAAGAGATGTCTGCTCCCTCAGAACAATTAGTCTAAAATATTTATCAGAAATAAGTGTTGAGTTTCTTTTTTTTTCCTTGTGTGTGTGTTTGGGTTTTTTTTTTTTTTGTCCAAGTTTTTGAAGTTATGAGGCCTCAGATGGGATTAATGGAAATTTTAATTAAGATATGGAAATAAGCTGCTTTCTCCCTGTCTCTCTGAGACTGCAGGGAGTTAACATTATCCTCAACAGCGTGTCTCAACCTGCTGGGGGGAACCATTTGCAAGATGACTTTGTTTTTAAGTTCACCTTAGACAGGATGTTTAGCTGGGAATTTGATGTGAACCCTAAGTCTGTGTCTGCAAACACCTGCTCTGCCCCTGAGCATCACTGCCAATGCTTGGCTCTCCTGCACCACAGGGCAGTCAGAACCACCAAGCCCTTTCCTACTACAGGGGAAAGCTTTCGTGAAAGAGAGAGAGTGATTTAAATCCCTCTCTGTGTTTTCTGACAGGCATTCTGACCATCTGATTAGCTCAGCTCCATTCATAATGAGAAGTAAAACAGCAACAAGAATTAAGGGGCAGCAACTGAGGAGAGGAGCTGAGTGAGGACCATGAGGCTGTTTGGAACAGCATCCCTGGGCTCTGTTTTGCTTCTCTCAAGGCTCAAGCTAGTTCAGACAGGAGCCTGGCTAGGCTGATGTTAAAGCAGAAATGAAACACTTGTAATTTCAGATCTGGTCAGCAGCTTCCCTGTTTCAGTCAGCAAACACAATGCAAATGCTCAACACCATCAGAGTGAGCTCCCTGCTCTTGAAACCCTGCTCTTAGTTTTGGGAGCACATTTACTGTAGGGATGTTTGCTAATTCTGGGAAGGGGGCTTGTGTTAAAGGTAAGGGATTTTAATTTGAGCCTTGGAGCAACTGCAGCCTGTAGCTTTTGAAGATTTCATTGGAAATCACAAATTCAAGTGTGTTGAAGAGGTGGAGTTTTGACCAGAAGAGAAATTGTGACTTTCACCTGGAGTACTGCATCCAGTTCTGGAGCATTGGACAGGTTGAAGCATGTCCAGAGAAGGGCCACAAGGATGCTCAGAGGGCTGGAGAAGCTCTCCTATGAGGACAGACTGAAAGAGTTGGGGGTGTACAGTCTGGAGAAGAGGAGGCTCCCAGGTGACCCTCTTGTGGCCTTCCAGGATCTAAAGGGGGGCTACAAAAAAGCTGGGGAGGGACATTTTAGGCTATCAGGGAGTGACAGGACTGGGGGGAATGGAGCAAAGCTGGAGGTGGGGAGATCAGACTGGACATGAGGAGGAAGTTGTTGAGCATGAGAGTGGAGAGAGGCTGGAATGGGTTGCTCAGGGAGGTGGTTGAGGCCCCATGGCTGGAGGTGTTTAAGACCAGGCTGGATGAGGCTGTGGGCAGCCTGCCCTAGGGTAGGGTGTCCCTGGGCATGGCAGGGAGGTAGGAACTAGATGATGCTTGTGGTCCCTTCCAATCCTGATTGATTCTATGATTCTATGACTTCTATGAAGAGGATGTCCCAAAATACTAAGGAAAGGTGCTGCAGGAACTGTCTGGCAGCTTTCCTGCTTTCTCTTCCTTCTTTCCTCCTTTAGTCAGTATAGATAAATCTCACTTTTCTCAGGCTAAAGATGAGGAGAAATGAAGCAAACAGCTACCTATATTTTTCAAAGAAAACTGTATTTTTTGAGTTCCTGGCCTCAGAAAAGGTTGGCCTGGATTCCAGATGCTCTAAACATCTCTATTTCTAGCTGTGCTCAACTACAGAAGTTTTAAGACCAGAGTGTTTTAATTCTGTTTCCAAAGGTGGTGAAAAGCATCTGATAGGAAAAAAAAAAAGTACTTCAAATTATTCATACAATTTTGCACCCTGTGGGCTCACACTTCAATTCCTACTGACAGGGAAAAAAAGTTGTTTTATTTATGGGAAACAAGTCTCATTCCCAAACCTGTTAAACCCATGGAAGAAGCACTTCTGAATGCACTGTGAGGAACTTGTTTCATATAAGCATCACCAAAAAAAGCACCTTGTGAGCATTAATTAATCAAGTAGTGAGACCTTAACATAAGTTATCTGAGCATTTCTAGACCAAATCCATCTTACTGACAAGGTGTGTGTGCAGGGGGGTGTGTGCTAAAAAGCATGAAATGACTTGTCCAGAGTCAACAGGCAAGTCCATAGCAATGCCAAAAATGAAATTCAGTTCTTTTTTCTTCAAGCCCAGAGTCTGTCCTCCAGCATTGGGAACAAAGGGAAAAAGCAAAAGGAATAGATGTATTAAGGATGCCCAGATGTTCTTGACACAGAGGCCATAGGTCAAATCTGAGCTCCTATTTCAAAATCTAGAGAAAATTACCTTTCCAATGACATGTGGCATGACCTTCAACTCCTAATAGCCTAGGAACAGTCCATTGGTGAATGTCTGGATCATGCATTTTACATTCAGGATCTCTAAATCATCTCTTATCATTTACTTACTTCTCCCTGATAAGGAACGCTATTTTCCTGACGTCTCTCTCTCTCTTTTCATGTGGGCTGCATCCTGCTACACACTTTTCAGACAGGCAGAGGAAAAATCTCAAAGCACAAAGCTGACATTTAATGTAAGGCTGAGGTAGAGCTGCTGATTTCAGCTTGCTGGGCTGCATTGTACAAAGCAGGCAGATGGACTGGGAGGCATTAAGCAGAGATGATTTTGAAGGGATCTCAACCAAGTTAAACTTTTTTTTTGGGGGGGGAGGGGTTTTGTTTGTTTAATATTTTTTATTATTATTATTTCCCAAGTAAAGCCCAGCAGGGGATAGCCAAAATTAGAGTTTGGATTTGCTAAAAATGAAGTGCTCCAGTGATTAAAAAAGAAATGGTTGGCTGCAAAATCCCAAACTGCATTTGACTGGGAAACAGCGACAAGCCAAGATAGTGTCTCTTTAACAAACTGTGCTGCTAATTGCAACTATTTCATAGTATCTCCACTTGTACAATAAGGATGGAACTGTTTATTGGCAATTTATTAGTGGGTATGCACAGATATAGTGTATTTTAATCTTCTTTCTTTCTTTCTGTTGTTTCTTTTTGCCAATTGCTTCTCCCAAATAGGAAGAAATGATAATCGTTATCTAAGCTCTTGACTTCCCTTGACTTAATTGCAATCCAAGCCTGCTGCTAATCTCTACAGATCACTGTTGCACAATTTGGAGTTTAATTTGAACCCCTGATGGATGCATTTGCAGAGGCTGGAGGATTTGTGCATGCACACGTCTGTGTGTTCAGTGTTCTGAGCATGCCTTTTTGGCTTTGGGTTCGGTTTGGGGTTTTTTTTCCCTCCTCCAAGAAGCCAGCAGAAAAAAGGTCTCTCTGTCTTTCCCCTATTAGCACAGACAGCATCTGCCTGCCTGCTGGCACTGCAGCTTTCTAAAGGACCAGGATTTTTTCCCCCCACAACTCCATATTTCATGATAGAAATAAAATTAACAGCCTTTGAGGGAGAAAATCATAATTTGCTGAGAGTGGCAAAGACCAAAGCAGTTCTTCTCTGCCTGGTCCACAGGGTGTGTCATGCCTCTGAGCTAGGGAGAAGATCCCTTTGTACTTCACAGCTGATTTTCTTTCTCTCTTTCTTTCTTTCTTTCTTTCTTTCTTTCTTTCTTTCTTTCTTTCTCTCTTTCTCTCTTTCTCTCTCTCTCTCTCTCTCTCTTTCTCTCTTTCTCTTTCTCTAATTCTTTCTCTCTTTTTCTTTCTTTAATTCTCTTTCTTTCTTTCTTTCTTTCTTTCTCTCTTTCTCTCTTTCTCTCTCTCTCTCTCTCTCTCTTTCTCTCTTTCTCTTTCTCTAATTCTTTCTCTCTTTTTCTTTCTTTAATTCTCTTTCTTTCTTTCTTTCTTTCTTTCTTTCATTTTTTAAGGTACATGTGCATTGTGGATCAGACTGAAACCCCAAAGGACTGAAACATCTCCATTTTCCATGACTGTCCCTAAAAAAGAGCTGAAAGATGGAGATTGCCCCTGTGGGAACTTCATCATCTGCAGATATGAGAGGCTGAGAGTCCTGAGGCTGTTTAGCCCAGAGAAGAACAGACTGAGAAGGGATCTTCTCAATGCTCCACAAGAGATAAAGGGTGTGGAGTGCAAGAGAATAGTGCCTAGCAACAGGACAGAACTACAGAATTAATCAGGTTGGAAAAGACCTTCGAGATCATCAAGTCCAGCCTATAACCCAATACCATCTAATCAACTAAATCATGGCACCAAGTGCCACATCCAGTCTCTTTTTAAACACCTGCAGGGACAGTGACTCCACCACCTCCCATGGACAAGAAGCAATGGGCACAAACTGGAATCTAGGAGGTTCCATCTGAACAGGAGGAAAATCTTCCTTCTTGTGAGGGTGCAGAGCCCTGAAGCAGACTAACAAGAGAGGTTGTGAAAGTCTCCTTCTCTGAAGAGATTCCAAACTCACCTCAACACTATGATCCTGGGTAACCTGCTGTGGGTGCCCCTGTGTTAGCAGTGGGGCTAGACTGGATTATACTCAGAGACCCCTTCCAACTGCCACCATGCTGGGATTCTGCAATAAGCTGCAAACATCTTCTCCTGCCATGGAAGAAAACACTCTGTCTCCTCTCCTGCTCACTTGCTAACATAAAAGCAAAGCCACACACTGAAAAAAGAATATTTGCTGTGCTTTTAGCTCAGATTTAGGTTGATTACTGAAATAGGACTTCCACAGTTTTAATTAGCTGGAGAGTGGGGGCCCAGCTCATTACTCTGAAAACATAGTGATGTTTCTGCTTTCATCTCCACAATCAGGTTTTTCTCTCTATGAAGGGGCTTCTGGCATGTTAAAGCTGGGCTGGGAGTTAGCCAAGCATCATCCACCATTGCTGGACCAGTGTGAAGCTTGATATGGGTCTGTGGCTGGATTTCGTTCTCTGCACCAGTTTTGCTTAGGCAGACTGCAGAGCTGAGACAGGTTTGGGGATGAGTTCTGCAGCAAATTCAGAGGCAGAGGCTGACTTGTGCTGGATTTGCAACTATTATCCTCATCTGGATCTTGAAATCCTTCAGTGCCTTCTCCTGTGCTCCCAATATGTTGCCTGAGCTGAACTTTTCTTCCAAGAACAGATCCCCAAACTCTCCAGCTCAGTATTTTTATCTGCAGTATATTCAAGGTCGTAATGAGCTCAGAATTACCCTCACCTGAAATGATGCATTGTCCAAGCTTTCTCCAAGCATGCTCTTAAATGCCTGCGAGTCTCAGCTCCCAATGATTAACAACGAGTCCAAAAGGGGACTGAGAGACAAGTAATGAAAAATGTCCCTGCAAGACAGGGAGGCTGAATGTGAAGGAACGAATCCCTTTAAGGTGCCCTGAGAGTTACTTTCAGGACCATGATAGCTCCATTAGTTGTATCTAAGGTGTCACTTCACATTTCATGCTACAGTGAAGTTCTCGTTTGACCAGCAGTGATTTGCACAACTTGTGGAAGTTTCTTTCTCAGTGCTGGCACATTAAAGAAAAAGGCTATAGGGTGCTGCAGGCGAGATCCAATATTTTGTTGTCATGTATGATTGCCTATTGACTGTGAAAAAGCAAACAACCCAGCCTGAACCACACCAGCTTTTGGATACCTGCATCCAAGCCTCTCTTGCTGCTGAAAAAGAGCCCCTTTGGTAAGTGGTTGGGGAGGGGAGGGAGGAGAGGCTGTTTTGTCTGACCCCAGAAGATGCGTCAGACTCTCATGGTTAAGGAAAAAACAAACAACAAGCCCAAGTCTTTTTCTTCACTCAATTAGCAAACACTGCCAGCTCTGACAGTCCCTAGCTCAGTCCCCAGGCTGGCAGCTGCTGGTCCAATTTTAGTTTTGTGTACTGTCTAGATAGCAAATTTATTGATGAAATATGGTTGTAGGTGTAAGAAAAAACTTGCAGGATCTGATACAACTTCTTGAACCTCTACTTAGGAAGACTAATGTGTATCTTGATGAACTGGCAAGTGCATCTTTCTGTCCCTGAAGGTTTGTGTATGTGAAAAAAATATATATCTGCAGCAAAAGATGCTGATAGTCTGAACTTGGCTTGGGGTTTTTTGTGGGTTTTGGGGGTTTGATGTTGTTGGGTTGGGGGTTTTTTGGGTGATTTTTTTTTTAAGCCCTGCTGCAGTCAGTGAAAGACAAACAAAAAAGTCTGAAGAAAACAACATAGAAATAATTGTTACTCTGACAGTGCTGAGGAGCACGCTGTTCCACAAGTGTTTTCTCAGATGAAGGAAGAGAGTTTTTTAACTGTCTTATTGGGCACTAACAGATACAATTCTCTCCCTGCTGTGCACCTAAATGATGTTGTGTCCAGAGACTTGAGAACAGAGTGGCAGAAGTGTTGTACTCAGCACTGGTCAGGCCACACCTTGAGTGCTGTGTCCAGTTCTGGGCTCCTCAATTCAAGAGAGATGTTGAGGTACTGGAACATGTCCAGAGAAGGGCAAAAAAGATGGTGAGAGGCCTGGAACACAAACTCGATGAGGAGAGGCTGAAGGAGCTGGGGTTGTTTAGTCTGAAGGCTCAGGGCAGACCTCATTGCTCTCTACAGCTACCTGAAGGGAGGCTGTAGCCAGGTGGGGTTGGTGTCTTCTCCCAGGTAACCAGAAACAGAATAAGGGGACACAGTCTCAAGTTGTGCCAGGGCAGGTTCAGGATGGATGTTAGGAGGAAGTTGTTGCCAGAGAGAGTGATTGGCATTGGAATGGGCTGCCCAGGGAGGTGGTGGAGTCGCTATGCCTGGAGATGTTCAAGAATAGACTGGATGAGGCATTAAGTGCCATGATCTGGTTGAATGAGTAGGGCTGGACTGGATGATCTTGGTTGGATAGTTTGGCCTGTTTGGATAGGTTGGACTGGATGATCTTGGTTGGATAGTTTGGCCTGTTTGGATAGGTTGGACTGGATAATCTTGGAAGTCTCTTCCAACCTGGTTGATTCTGTGACTCTAAGAATTGTCCTTGATGTGTGGGAAGAGAGGGAGGGGTCAAAGAGATAATGCTGCTGGCTTCTGTTTGGTGTCTTGTATCTTCCCCTGCTCTAACTGTCTGTGTTTGACACAAGTGTTTCTTCTGTAAGTTGAATAGACTAAGTTATCAATGCTTTGTGCCTTATTTGGTAGAAGCAAAAGGTTCTGAGCCCATAAGGGGGGGGTGGGGTATGGAGAAATCAATAAATTACAATAAATGTGAAAAAAAAAAAACAAAACATTTCTCTGGCAACCAACAAAGTAGCACCAGCAGGAGAAGCAGCCACACTAAGTGGGGGAGAAGAAAGCAGGGGAAAAAAATTAAACAAGATGTCTCATTTGGAGGAAAAAAAAAAAGAAAAAAGGAAGGGAGAATTTAAAGCAAGGCACACGTTTTTGCAGGGATGGAGGGAGTAGCTGAGTGAAAAGAAAGCAGCTACATGGAATAATTCCCCTTGAAAAGCTTGAGTAAATGGGAAGGAATGGAGCCTAAACAATAGCTGGGCTTTGCTGGCTACTAAGGACAAGTGAGAGGAGGGAAGAGAAAGCCACCAAATGAAAGCACAAGGGAGAAGCTGCCTTCCTGCATGGCTGCTTCCTCAAAAACCTCTACTGAGCAGCCTCCAAAGTCTGGATTTCCCCATGGAGGGGAAAAAAGACATTTCAGCTGTGTCCCCTCATCCCATTTAGGACTGGGGAAGAAGGACAACCGTACTGGGTGGCACTGGTGGCTCTGCCTGGACATGAGGAGCCCTTTGTTTTGGTATAAATCTCCTGCCCATCCCGTGGCAATTTCCACAAGAACGCCTGGGGCCAGGTCCCAGCTGAGTCCTGCCTGTGAATCTCCCTGCACCTCCATCAGGGGCTGAATTTTCACTGGAGATTTTTATGGGCACTCTAAAAGCTTCTGCTTAGGGATCCTACACCAGCAGAAACAAAAAGATGAGAGTCAGAACCTGCTGCAAGTCAGATTGTTTAGCTGGGAATGGGACAGGGTCTGACCTTCAGGCTGGAATCACATCCCTGTGCTGGCACTTCCCAGCTGCTGTCTCTCTGCAGATCCTTCAGCCTATCCCTCAATGCTCAGCTTCAGAGCTCCTACAATTAACATGGAGAAAATGTGAGATGTGCAGCCATGCAAACACTTAGCACTCAGGTATGGAGTCCCTGCTTCATTTTACAGCTGGCTCTGCAGGCTTTTACTTTCTCATTTAGAAACATGGAGAAGTCAAACACATCCTGGGAAGTCTTGCTTCTCACTGATACGGTTGCATCAGCCATGCCCATCTCCTATATTCACGTTCATGGTGCCAGTGCTTTAAGTCTGATCTGATCAGCAATTCATTGCTGAACAGCTCTTTGAGAAACCAATACTGGGAAGTGAGGCTTTGGAAACAAACTCTGAGCTTGGAAAGTTGTAAGAAAACATCAAATTATTGGCTGCTGGGTTATTTTCTTGTTTAAGAGTCCTTTAAGAGTGAGTCTCATCTATTCCTTTTGCAGTTTTCTCTCTCCTTGTCAATACTGAGAATTCATGTGAAGCAAAACACTGGACACAGTGAATGATGCTTCTTGCTTGCCTGAGAGTCACTTATGGTGTGTCTGTTTGGGTTTGGTTTTTTTTTAAGTTTAAAAAGGGGTTTGGAAGAAATGAGATAGAAGCAGCTTGGTTTCTATATATGAAAACTATGTATTCTTGGCAAAAAGCTCCTGACAGCAGCAAAAGGAATGGGTTAAATTAAAAAACTATGTTAATCTGAGTTTAAAAGTAGTACTGAAATTAAGCAGGTATTCACCAACTAAGGATTTAAAGGCAATTCACAGCCAGGGAACCTCTGAAATAGCTGAAGGGAGATGTGTAGTTGCAGAAAGTCTCCTGCTCTTAGGATGAAACCTTGCAAGGCTGTTTGCACCTGTGAGAGAGGATGAAACCTTGCAAGGCTGTTTGCTCCTGTGAGAGATCCTCTGTGAGGACAGGGGACACCTTGTGCTAGACCAGGCTGCTCATCTCCTCATCCAGCCTGGCCTGGAACACTCAGGGAGGGGTCACCTACAACCTCCCTGGGCAACCTGTTCCAGTGTCTCACTACCTTCATTAGAACGGAATTCTTTCTATTGTTCAGTCTAAATTTCCCCTCCTCGAGTCCTGTTGCTTCAATCCCTTATCAAAAATCCCTTTGCAGTTTTCTTGCAGCCCTTTTCAGGTACTGGCAGGCTGCTCTAAGGTCTCCCTGGAGCCTTCTTTCCTCCAGGATGGAAAACATCAACTCTCCCAGCCTGTCGCCATAGGGAAGGTTCTCCAGTCATCTGATCATCTTCATGACCTTCTTCTAGACCTGCTCCAGCAGTTCCATGTCGCTTTTGTGCTGGGGGACCCAGAATTGGATGCATTACTCCAGGTAGGGTCTCAGCACAGCAGAGCAGAGGTGCAGAAACCCCTCCCTGCCCTGCTCTCTCCCTGCTTTGGATGCAGCCCAGCACACAGGTGCCTTCTGGGCTGCCAGCCACCACTGCTGGCTCATGTTGAGTTTTTCATCAACTGACACCCTCAAGTCCTTCTCCTTCAGACTGCTCTCGAGCCACTACTCATCCAGCCTACATTTATGCTTAAGATAGACCCTAAGGATCTGATTTTCACCATTCCTGCCTGTTGGCCCCATTCAGTGAGAGACTGAAACTCATGGCTAACTTCATACCTCACTGACAAGCACAGGAGTCAGAACCAGGCAGGGAGGCAGTGCTGTGATAGACATCACCTTAGGCTCCAGAGTTAGCAAGGCAGCAGAGATGCTGCAAGGCCTTGCTGTGCCAAAGGTGAAAAATGCACTTTATCTGCCTCATCATGCTGTTGACAGAGCTCCAAAGGAACATGTGAGGGTCTATATTTAACTCTTGTGCCTGTTTTTCTTCTTTTTTTTCAATACAAGAAATAAAAAAGAAATCATCCAGCCCATACAGGCAATGAATATAGGCCACAGAATCCAACACACAGCAGCAAAAGTACTCCATTATTAAGTCTGTAATTGCCAAGAATTAATTTGCTAATTGCATGCAACTAATCTGCGTCCTTTTTGTTTTATATCAATTAACAGAGTAATTAAAAAAAGCAATCTTCTTGATAGTTCCTCACTGGCAGACTTAGCCCAGCAGAGCTAATGAAAGAGGGCCACCCTTTAACTAACCTCATTAGTATCTCTTCTTTTGTTAAACATCCTGCAAAAAATAGTTAATTTTGCTGCATGAAAGTCCTTGATGTGAGACTGCTAATGAGGGGGCCGCACGGCTCCGATGTGCTGTTTGTTTGGAGAGTGGCTCTGCTCCTTGTGAAGCAAATGCTTGTTCCCCTGCCTCGCTGCCCTGTCAGGGATGGAGAGTCAGGTAGACAGCCACAGCCATGTGCTGGTTAGAGGTTTATAGATGTGAGCAGTCACCAACCCTTTAAAGCTCCCTTCAGGTCAAAGATGAAGTCGGTTTCATGCAGAAAACAAACAAACCAACCAAAAGCACAGGAGAGAAGACCTGCCTGTAAGAAGAGAGAGGCTGGATCTGGCTGTTTCTAGAGGATATCTGAGGAGATAACACTCTGACAGCAGAGCTGGGCAAAAAAAGAAAGATGAGTTTCCAACTATGGCAGTGACGTTGTGCTGGAGGTTGTACTCATGGTGTAAGTGCAGGGAGCAGACCATAGAATCATAGAATCAAGCAGGTTGGAAGAGACCTCTAAGCTCATCCAGTCCAACCTATCATCCATCCCTATCCAGTCAACTACACCATGGCACTAAGTGCCTCATCCAGTCTTTTCTTGAACCTGGGATGCTTGCATAGGCTCATCCAAACCATGGATGGACAGGAGCTGGGAGATGCACTGAGACCTGCTGGGATGTTTTTTTATGGCTTGAAATGTCTACTCATTACCAACACTTCTGCTCATGTGCAGAGATAAAACACTCTTGGACAAGGGGAGCACAGGTGCTCATAACAGACATGTTTCCAACATATTCCCGGCTTACAGCTATCCAACACCTTTGAAGGATGGTGCTGTACACAGCAGTGATGACTAAGGAAACTGAAAGGTGCTTGGTAAAGGAAGAGTGATTAGATGGAGGGGAGTTACCCAAGAGAAGGAGAGGAGGAGGGGTGTATTGCTATTCCTGTGTCTCAGGCAAGAAAACCTCTCCTTTGAATATGGAATAAAATACACTTCAAAGTCCTCTCCCCTGGCTGAACACTGAATCCTAGAGTCATAAATGGTTTGAGTTGGATCATCACCTAGATCCATCCCACAACCCAAGGGCAGAGACAAGTTCCACTAGATCGAGTGCTCAAAACCCCATCCAACCTGGCACTGAACACTTTCAGGGATGAGGCAACCACTCACTATAGGCAACCTGTGCCAGTGTCTCATCACCCTCACAGCGAAGAATCTGTAATTTCAGCTGGGCACTGAGCTGCGCTAATGTAGTCATCCTCGGGGCCTGTGCAGCACCAGTAATACAGCAGACATGCCCTAGATCTCAGGGCTGTGGGATCTTTCATTTCCTTTGCTTTGCTTTTGGGGTGCTGATGGATATGATGTAGAGATCTCATTCCTGCAGCACATAGTGCTGAGGTGGTGTGCTCGGAGCTGGGCCATGCAGTGACTTGTTGGCCCTGGTTTAGCAACATGTCAGTCACCCACCTCCCTACCAGGCTCGTCTGAAGGTGTTTGCAGATCATGTTCTGCTCTTTCTGATAGCTCCTGGAGCTGGAAATCATCCTTGCTGTAATGAGACCTTCCACCAGGAGGCAAGTCAGACTTCACAGCAAAGAGCTGAAACGGCTGCAGCCAAGAGATGGCTTTCACTATGGAGGGATCACAGATAATGCTTGGGTAACAGCAACACCAGGAATTATCTCTGAGCCCCTAAGATAAGACTTATAACATTTTATGTGGGTTGTATTTCTAGAATGTCTCAGTAGATTTACTGAAAAAGATTGTCAGAGTAGCAGGTGGCAGTGTTAGCAGAGTTCTCTGCTCTAGGGGCTAGGCTTTGTCAAAGGAGACCAAAATGGGTCTATGTTATTCTGAAATGACAAGCTGAAAGCCAGACAGGTTCAAAAACCTCCTCCCAAGTGAGCTGGGAGTCAAAATCCCGGGCAGAGACAGAATATGTTGTGTTTGTCTTTAGGGAGCTTTTTGGAAACCATCTCTCCCTTCAGACAGCTTCTCCTGGGTTGTTCCCCACCACATTTAAAGGAGACCTGACAGTGAGATGCTGGACCTGAATCTGGAGTTCCTTAGCTGTGAGCCAGAGATCATTTCATCATTCTCCTGCCTATTAGCCACGCCTTCAAGAGGTGATCTGGCAGATAGCTGAAAACTTTTTGCTATTCCCAAGTGAAAAAAAGGAGATAAAATAAAAAATAACCCTCAACTGCTACTGCTGGTGGTGCCTTTAAGCACAGGCTTCTTTGCACCAATGAGAGCTGAGAGCTGGGCAGCAGGCTCCCATGCACCATGCCCCATGCCCTAGGACACTACCTTATGACCATGTGTTAGGTTGACTACTTGAACCAAACATTCCCCCAGATAATAGTTACAGTTAAAGATTGGGCTGGCTCAGTCCCAGTGTCTCTGAAATGGTAAAAACCTCTTGCTGCTGTTTAAAGCCATCAGGACTTCTCTTTCCTCTGTGCCAGGATGTCTCAGGACAGCTGTGCCCATAGCTATCTGCCTCAGCTTCCCTGCGTGGAGAACAAATGGGAAGTGAAGCAGAGCTGGGGATCGAGGTGTTGCCACCAAGGTAGGGGGGAGAGGAAAAAAAAAGAGAAAGACAGCAAGCAGCCAGATTTATGCTCCAGCCATTTCCCTCTATAATCAGCTTATGTTGTAGAGTTAAATGAACCGATGGGGAACTCACGCAGGCGGACCAGGCTTGTCAGCTGAGGACTTGTAAATCACCCACTGGTGAGAGAAGCACGTGCAAGGTGGTAGGGCATGCAAGGGTGGTCAATCAAGCAAGGGTGGTGTGGGTCATGCAAGGGTGGTGGGTTGTGTGATGCTGGCTGGGTGCGTGGGAGTGGTGGAGCATGCAAGGGTAGTGATGGGTTGTGCAAGCTGGTGAGGCATGCAAGGGTGGTGAGGTGTATAAGGGTGATGGGGCATGTAAGGGTTGTGGGTTACATAGAGGTGGTGGGGCGTGCAAGGATGGTGAGATATGCAAGGGCGGTGGGGCATGCAAGGGCGGTGGGGCATGCAAGGGTGGTGAGGCTTGCCAGGGCTATGGGTTATGCAGGGGTTGTGGATTGTGAAGGGTGTTGGGGCATGCAAGTGTGGTTAGGTGTGCGATGGTCGTGGGTCGTGCAAGGGTGGTGGGGCATGCCCACAGCGAGGGCTGTCACAGTGGGGGCAGGTGGGGCTGGCAGGGGCCCAGTGCCTGCTCTCGGCAGGTTCCCCTCCCGCCAGGCCGGGTGTGAAGGAGCAGCTGAGACGAATTGCAATACCTCCCACTCCTCTGCCCATTTGTTTCCTATGAATGCATAATGAATGCTAATGAATTCCTCACTTGGGGCATATGGTTAAGACATATAGAGCCTAACCTTGCTACAGAGAAGAAAGACCTTGATGGTACAAGATGGGGGAGGGCTGGGAGGAACCCAGCGATTCATGAGCTGAGTTTTGGGTCATGGGGGACTCATCCTGCTCCGGCCCAAGGTCTTGTTCAAACACTAAGCTACTAGACCTTGGGTGCAAAAGAAATTATTTACTTCCCTGCAAAGCAAAGGCAAACATATGTCCACGAGTATGTTTTAGAGGCCGACAGTTACTATAAGGTTAAAGGATTTCTCCTTTCTCTTGAGAAATTTAGCTGATTTGGAGGAAAGTATCTCACAGCAGGCAGAGAGGAAATGGATGCACAAAGACAGAAAAGCAGTGCTGGAAAGGACCAAAACCACTCTCGGTTTGTTCTTCTTTATGTCCATTTAGCCATTGGGCTTCTCGATTGAAAGCAGTGATTGGGGGTGCCATGTAGCACCTTAAGTGAGGGATGAGTTTGTACAATGGGCACTGAGCCTGGATCTGGCACTTGGTTCTCCCCTGAAAACAGAATACAAGGAGAGCAGGACAGAGCAAGAGTTGTGAGAAAGGGTTGTATCAGCAACACAGATTCCAGCTTTGGATGTGGAAAGAAGGATGAGAGGGTTACAAATGATGAGAGGTTAGCAGGAGATGCAGCAGTGAAGCCCAAGTGGCCAGCATGACACTGCTTTGCAAGGCAGAAACCTCAAACATGTCGATGGAGATGGTCAACACAGCCTCATCAAAGCAAGACAAGTGTCCTGCTCTGGTCCCATGAATATTCCTCCCTTCAACCCCTGCCTCAGCCAGCTCTACAGTCCTCTGAAGTCCTTCAGCTGCATTCAGCTTTACAAACATGGAGGTTTAGGGCTTTTTTTGCCTTGTTAGCATAACCATGTCATCCTCAAAGGCTGATGGTGTCAGCCCAGGTTGGGACAGCATGAGTTCATGGTTCTGTCTTGGGGTGATGGGTGCTGAGAGGTGTAGGAGCAGATTTCTGCCTTCCTGCCCAGAGATCTCAGGTGCTAGAGTCTCATGGGTTAGTGCTGCAAAGCCTGGACTGTGTCCCAGCCTTTTACAACTAAATATATTTAGAGACTACTGTCAGATTTCTTTTTTTAATTGGAAGAGCTAAAAACTTCATTCTCCAGACAACTTTAGATCTAGTCACGAAGTTCTGCCAGTACAAAGATGCAAATAATTACAGACTGAGAGTTAAATGAGCTATCTTAGATACCTGGAAAACCACAGATCTTCTTATTGGGTTAAATGCCAAACTAGTCTTGGCTGAGTTGCAGGTCTGTATACAGCTCTCACTGCTCTGCTGTCAGTCCCAAGCCAGGCAGCACCATCTAGCTCAAATATTCCTCCATGGGTTGCTGTCATGTCTATGAGATATCAGCAAACATGTACCCTGATGGTCTGTCCCCAAAGGGTTAGAAAATATCAAGAAAATACTCAAGGACTTTCAAAATATTCCAGAAAGAAACTTTCACCCCTGTCAACAATTCTTTAAACAGCAACAAAAGTTCTTTCAATACCAAAAATTATCACAAGATCTTTTTGGAAACTTGCAGCAGGCAGATTTCTGAGGAAGACCAATCTCTCTTGAGCTGCTGGGGCTGAGCTGATAGGTCAGATAGATGCTCCACCATCAGCATTAGGATTTTGGCCACTATGAGTGCAGGCCTGTCTCACTTTGCTATTTTCCACTGAATTGGAAAGGGACCAGTCTCTTTCAAGGACCAGTCTCTTTCAAGGGCCAGTCTCTTTTTTAGGGCCAGTCTCTTTCAAGGACCAGTCTCTTTCAAGGGCCAGTCTCTTTTTAGGGCCAGTCTCTTTTTAGGGCCAGTCTTATTCCATGGCCAGTCTGTTTTTAGTGGTGCCCTGCGACAGCACAAGGAGTAACAGGCACAAACTAGAACCCAGGAAGTTCCACCACAACATGAGGAAAAACTTCTTTCCTGTGAAGGTGATAGACAGTCCTAGAACAGGCTGCCCAGACAGGTTGTGGAGTCTCCTTTGGAGATCTTCAAGACCCATCTAAATGTGTTCCTGTCTGGCCTGCCTTAGGTAATCCTGCTTTGGCAGGGTGGTTGGACTCAATGGCTTCTGGAGGTCCCTTCCAAGCCCACCATCCCATGATCCTAACTGTATCCACATTCTCTCTTCTAAACCACAGCAGAGCAATCAGATGGACACTTCTGCAGCAATTTAAAGCTCTGCTGTCCTTTTTGGTCCATCTCATGTCTCCCAACAGCAGCTGAAACGAGTCAAAACAACGCAGAAAAGCAGCATTTACCACAGCTGGAGACTCATTGCATTTCTGAGAACAAAGCAGCCCAGGTACCTCACTGATCAAGCAGTGAAAACCAGCAGAGAACGAGCTGGAAACATTTCAAAGTCCTTCCAAAAATTAAAATCTGAAAGCCAGCCAAGTCCCAGCAGCAGAGTGGAGGTGTGAGGCATTTAGTCTCCGGGGTGGGCAAAAGCAGCCGACTGCCGTATGCAGTGTGCATCAACACCTCTTGACACTTATGAATATGGGGCTGGTGCTGATGCCCACTTGGATGAAAGAACAGAGTGAGACTGCCAGCATCGAAGTGGGTGGAAGGGAGGGATGATCTGTAGCAAGATGTTGGGTTTTCTTTAACCCTCCCTCACACAAAGAGCAGCCCATGCAACCGTTTGGCTGAGGGCTTTGAGCTGTGGAGGTTTAAAGACTGGAGATGTTTGGGTGCAGGTTTAGATGAAGGATGGATGTGGGCTGAGCCCATGGGAGGAGATATGGGTGGCTGTCTGTGGCCAAACCACATGTGGACACTGGTAGCCAGTGCTGGGGCAAAAAGTTGTGGCTGGATTTCTTACAGTGCATACTTGAGGAAATGTTTGAGTTTGCTGGGGGCTGTGATTATTGAGCAGCTCTGGAAACAGCCCTTTTGCATCTCCCTCCGTACTTTGTACACTATTCAAGAGCAACCCCCAGCTCCTGAAAATCAGGGAATCACTCTGCCATTAAGCCTTGATGACTTCTTTCTGTGAGGCCATAGAAGATGCTGTGATCACCTAAAATAGCTCTTTGCATTAAAAGATTGTGGCAGGAACAGAAAGGTTTCAGTGAAGGGAGCTGATAAATGAAGGCTCAACTTGGAGCATGTTTTAACTCCTTAAATCATAAACACAAATTCACAGAGGTGGGGGCAGCTGGGGTGAAGATTTGGGTGGTGGCAGTCTCATCAACAAAGAACATCTTTACTTTGAAGTGCCATTCTCCTTCACTTTCAGGCTCCTCAGCTGTGGGTTTTGGCTTTTGCCAAATCCTAAACAAAACAACAAAGTAATTCCAACCTGCCCTGCTCTCCTTCCTGCCCCTCCTCCTGCTCCCCTTGCATGAGCAGAGCCCCAGGGGCCAGAGCAGCAGCAGCAGCAGCATCCCGCTATAAAGCCTTCCCAGCTCTCCCAGAGCTGACTGGGGAGCTCACCCAGGAATACTCCTCACGCTCCCACATTTGCATGACAGACGGCTCTTTTGCATTATCCACCTCTTCCCACAGAAGCCCCATCCATCCCTCGGGCATCCCGTGGGGATATCTGCTGTCGCAGGCTGCTTTCCACCCCCTCACTGCCCACCCTTGCCCTCACTCCTACATGCTTCCAGCAAAGCATCGCTTCAATATGTTGGCCCCAAGTTAACTTCCACTCATGCTAGCTCCTTCCATAATTTGACTAAAATCTCAGGCCTCTGAGATGCAAAGAGTGAAACAGTCCTTTGAAACCTTCAATGACCACGCTGCATGGATGTGATCCAGCTCAGCTCCAAGCCCCCAGACCACTCCAGAGAGAGCCTTTGCTGGACAGGAGCAAGAAAGGAGCATCTCCCCAGAAGGGAGGCAGTCTTTACCCCGGCTGCAAGAGTCACCCTGCCTGATACATTGTAATGACATGAAAATGAATAGAATAAACTGACTGAGTGGCATTGTTATTAACCTTTGTTACCACCATAAATCACAGCAAAGAGCAGCAATTACTCCTGTTTCTGACAAATACTGGTTACACAGAGGATTCCCCCCGTGCTCTCAGTCCCCTGCCCTCTCCTTCACTCCCTTTCTCAACTGGAATCAAGAAGGTGCAGAACATATCACTGTATAGGCAGGAATAGGAGTAATTTAACACCAGCTCATAAAGGCATGCAGCAGATAGTATGAGGATACCATGACATCCATCTACTTCACTCTTAAACCATCTGCTTCATTCTTAAACCATCTATTTCACTCTTAAACCACCATCTACTTCACTCTTAAACCACCTGTTTCATTCTTAAACCAACTACTTCACTCTTAAACCATCTATTTCACTCTTAAACCATCATCTACTTCACTCTTAAACCTGCTTCACTCTTAAACCTGCTTCACTCTTAAACCATATATTTCACACTTAAACCATCACCTCCTGCACTCCTAAACCATAATTTACTTCACTCTTACACCACCTACTTCACTCTTAAACAAGGCAGCAAGCTTCCTAGGGGCTCTGCATCCCTGCTTGGATCCCGGTCCTGGCTCCTAAACCCAAAAGCACAGCAGCACTCATTCATCCGCTCACGCAGATATGGGTATGTGCCTTTCTTTCACGTCAAGCTTTGGATCTCATGAATTACTGAATGAAAAATCTGGGAAGGAAAACGTACCCTCCTCCAAACTCTGGTCCAAGAAATGAGTCAAGCTTTTGGCCCCAAGTCAGGACCAGTAACTGAGCTTTCTGCACAGCACTAACTTGGCTTGGGATTTTGTCATGCACTCATGTCAACACCGATACGAGTTTAGGAGTTTGATGCTGCTCCCAAGCCAGCTAATTTCTGAGGTCAGTGCCACACTCTCCAATCGATATGCTCAGAATTTAGTCAGCACAAACAGCCTCTCAGCCCATTGCTGTCCTTGCATATTTAAAGCTCTCTGGGAAGGGGACCTTTCAGCAACAGTATTCAATGAGACTTAAAAATCAATCCTCGTTTGAAGGAACTGGCACAGTGTTGCAGGAATCATTGCTAAAATGCCTGGATTAATAATAAATCAGAGCTGACAAATACTTTTTGCATTTTTTTCCTTGGTGGATTTGTTTTCACAAAGGACCTGGTTGTGGACAGGAGAGCTGAAGAGATGTTTCCTTAAAGAAAGACTCAGAATTACAATTCAATAAACTCTGAGGGTTTTCTTTTTCTAAACCTGGCAGAACTTATTTTATTTGTTTGCACTATTTTTTTGCTCCAGAAAGCCACAGAATTCACTTTGGAGATTAAAAGAATTCCCTGGGAATGCCCAAAGTCACATATGTGTAAATACACACACTTACATTCATGTGTATATATTTACAGTGGGTTACTGGGATTAGAATATTCAAATATCTTGTCCAGGCTTGAAATGAAAATGGAATAAATGCTATGTGGCCAAAAATAGCTGAAGTTTTGGTTCCTCCTGCAGAGGTTGATTTGCTCAGGCAGCATGCAGCACCCACAACTGCTGCATATCCCTCACTCCATGGACCAGAAAACACAGATGCAGCACTGGGTTGGTGACTGTGTTAGGTGAAACCTTCCTTTTTAGATCACTTTGCTGGGCTGTATTTGTTTGCTTGTGATTAGATTTTTATGAATCCAGCATGAAATATCAGCCTCTGATATCAGCACCCTCCAGCACAGGGCCACCTGACTATGGGTGCCAGATGAACAGAGGAGACATCAGAGTGGCCCAAACCCATGGGTGACTCTGTCTAGAAGACACTAATAGGGAAATAGATGTGAATACCTTGAATAAATTACACAGCAATGGCTTGTTTCCTCTGGTACCACTTCAGCAGTGTAACAGTGAGTGGTTTTCATGCAGGGAACAACTGGCAGGACCAGCAGGAAGCACTCAGCTCTTTCTGAAGGGACTGCTTGTCTCAGTAGCTTTGCTATGGCTAGATCTGCAGCAAGACCCAACCTTTGTTTTAGGTCAGCTCGAATCTAATTTAGGGAGGAATCTTTGTTGTAGGGATGTCTGTGTGACTTATGTGCTTGGAGTTGATTTTACTTGCCCAATCTTATTAAGGACTTATTATGGAGTGAAGACTGCTGCAGAGTCCATGAGGATATGGGAGAGGTGCCCTTTATTGCTAGCGAGGGGTGCACGTGAGAGCTAGGAAGAGTGAAAGGGAAGCAAGCTGGACATAAATCATCTGGAATGCCAGCCAGCAGAGCCTAAAACACACAGAAAAGCAAGAGCCAAGTGTATTTTCTTTCTTTTTTTTTTTCCCCCAAAGAGCAGAGGATTTGACCCAAACCCTGACAACAAGCAGCAACTTCAGCAGGCAGCAGAGGGTAAGAAACGGGACAGGACCTCTTCCCAACTAACCTCGGTGACCTACTTTCTGCACTAAAATCATCCTTCCTCTCCTGCCGCCCCCACTGCTTCTGAAGGAAGGAGGTGGGGTTTTGTCACTTCCATCAGCACAAGAGGAGTGGGGCTTGTTTGGGGACAAGGTGGCTGGAGCCCACATTTCCTCCCCTTTCTTTTCCGCTGAAGCATGTGACAGTTTGCAACAGGAGGACCGGGAGGGAGCAAAGTAGTAAAAAAAGCCCCAAAGCCCACCTCAGCCAGTGCCACATCACAATGACTTTTCTCAGATGATAAACATAATAATAAAACCCCTCCTAGTAGCCAATATGATGCTAATGCTTCTTAGCTCTGTCAAAAGTGAAAACAGCTCCTTGCTGTCAATTACTGGAGGGACAGCTGGAGTCTCTCCTCTCACTGTCAGGATGCAGACATATTGCATGTCATCGAGAAGGTAACAAATTCACCAGGACAGCATCACCATCTGTCACCAACAGAGACACCGCCGAAACAAAGGGTCAGGCTTCGGCACACAGCTCAGGCCTGATCTTACCCCATCTTGTGGGTCCTTCGCTGGGCAGTGCAGGGGTGCAGATGGAGGCACCCCCAAAAGCCCTGCATCTGTCTCAGAGATACACAGGGGACTCATGATTTAGAAACCATGAGGATGAGCTTTGAGTTTTGAAATGATTCTTTTTTGTTTCACCATCAAACCTTGTGCTGAAGCCTCCAGCCCCTGCCGATGGGCAAAACACTATTGGGTTCAGCACTATCCCTCACCCAGCTCCCATCTCCAAGAGCAATGTTTTCCAGTGCAACCTCCTTACCACGCAATGCATCTTAGTACGTGCATGAGTAGATGCATTTGGGCTACTTGTAGGACTAAAAGGACACCCACAGAGGGCTGGGGGATCAGGCTGTAAGTCGATTTGTTTGGGGCCAGATGGTTGATTCCCCACATTATTGAAGTCTGACTGCCCTGGATCCGCTCTCTTGAGGAGATGCTCAACCACTCCAGGAAGGCATTTACAGTGGTCCAATCTCTACACCTGATCTAAACCCACAAATAATTCCACGATCTATTTTTGAGGTCACTTTCAGTACTTAACTAGCTTCCCCAAACCTTAAATAAAAAAAACCTCCTTAATGAAAGCCCTCAATTAACAATGCCAGGTTTTAAAAACATAGTTTTGGAGATGCTGTTTGAGAGAGCAGTGCAAATAATGTAAATAATTTAATCAAATAGATCTCTTTTTTTTTCTCCAGTACATATCATTGTGCTATTTAAAAATAACCCACATAACTCCATTCTTTCACTCAAGATGAGGCTTATTTCCAACTGATGATGTGCTCATTATTTCCAGAGCAAAAAGTTATTTTTGGTAGGAAAAAAAATAAAACCAAAACCAAACAGAAAAAAAACCCCCAAGCTAAACCCCAAAATCATTATGTTTAAAATCATGTAAAAGGTTGAGGCTTCAGGTGGGTCTAAAAGAAAGATGTTCCTGCAAAACTAGCCCAATGTGACAATGCAACATGTTTCATGTAGCTCCTGTGCTTGTGTTACAGCGTTAATTTGGGATACCCTGCGGCTGCTGGCACATGCAGCACTGTGGGGTCCAGCTGACATCTGGGGATACCCTTTGGGTTTCCAGTCAGATGGCAGCTTTCCTGCATGTTATCAGCTGCAAGATCCAGGACTCATCGTTTCTGTTCTTTTGTATCTCAAGTGTTGTTCAGAAGTTAGTTCCAGAGTTGATCTGGTGAAGAAAATGAAGTTACTTGGAATTAAACAGCACAGTTCAGGCTTTGGATGTTGCTTTGCTGTGGCCCTGCAGGACATCCCTGGAAATCCAGCATCCCTCTGCTCTATTACACAATAACAATCCACACTAAGCAGAACTGAAATGTGGCTTTAATTCCAAAATGCAGTAAAGAATGGAATTGCCACTGTCTTTTCCTACCTGCACTGCTTCTACCGAGATTTACAGCCAGCACACAGCCCCTCAGAGCAAAAACTCTTGCAGCAAACAGGAGGGTACCCCTCTAACAATGAGAAATAGCCCATCCTCTGCTCACAGGCCTATATGCCAACATTCATGTCATGCTTTAGGCTAAGATAAATGACAACTGACTACCTCGAATCACACCAAATATCTTTTAAAGAAGTTACAGCTGCTGCTTCTCCCACCCCATTCCCAGCACCATTTCACTTCTCAAAGCCAGGATGAACATCTCCAACATGGAGCAGGGAACTGGAAAGCTGAATCCTCCCCATCCTCCCCTCCATCCCTTCCTTCTCCCCCAGCGTTTGCAGGCTGCCTTGGGATTTCTCGCTTGACTCTCCTCCAAGGTTATGTCAAGATTGCTGTGATGTGGAAGTCACAGGATGCTGCCAGCAAGAGACTGGAAATGAGATTTGGATTGTGGCTGGTGGTCCTTGCTCCATCAATCCCTCTTTCCCTCCTGCCTCACTGTGCCCTTGTCCTCTGCCATAGAAACCAGGAGATGCTGGAGGGAGCTGTAAAACTTCCACACTAAGTGCTGGATAAAGCTAAATGAGTGAAAGCAGGAGGTCTGTAAGCTGGTTTGGGAGAACAGCTTGTGTTTGGGAAAGGGAAGCAGCAGTGCTTCTTCTTGTTAGGAAGGAGGGCATGAAATGGTCCTATAGCCCCCCACCTGAAAGGAGGTTGTAGTGAAGTGGAGGTTGCTTCTCCCTAGTAACTACTGATGAGAGGAAACAGCTTCAAGTTGCACCAGGGGAGGTTTAATTTTGATATTAGGAAAAAACTGTTTCCTGACAGAGTGGCCAGGTGTTGGAACAGGCTGCCCAGAGAGGTGGTGGAGTGTCCAAACTCTTCCTGGAGGTGTTCAAAATATTTTCCTGAGCTTCCATGTTCATCCTAGTCCCTCTTGAGAAACTTGGTCACAATTTAGTCACCCTAGAGTTCAGTGGTCACATTAGTGTCGGTTTGCCAGTTGGACTTTATGACCTTAGAGGTCTTTTCCAGCCTTAATGATTCTATGTTCATCACTGTGGACTGGGGCAGGTGGTTTGGACTACAATTGTTGCCTTCATCTAGACCTGCACTTCTTCCTTCTCTTGGGGAGGAGGGACCTGACTCACTCATTTCACTATTTCCACTATTTCCCTTCCCTAACTCCCACTACTTTTGGAGGTGGCTCTTTGGCTGACTTTTAGATGGACTCCACTCTGCAACATTCCCTAGTTTTATTTTTCTGGGAAGAGCAGACAAATAGAAAAAAATCAGTTGTAGCTCCTCTAACAAAGCCTTTCAAGGAGGTGTTTTACAATACTCCAAGGGAAAGTTACAATCTGGGTCTCCATGGAGGAGATAAGGACATTGTAGAGACTATGGCAGAGCAGGGAGTTGATCCCTGAGGTCTCTTGAGACATTACTCTGTTGCTCAAGCCATTTTTCATCCTCATCCTCACATGGGACAACATCATCCACCAAGTAAATCCCCCTCTAGGGATCCAAATCTGAGCAGTTCACTGAAACTAAGAATTTGACCTCTAAATTTGAACATGATCTTGCCTCAAAAATAAACTCAAACCAAATCATTTAGGAAACAATATCAAAGAGTTGCTCCTTGGGGAGCGTCCTGCTCTGCACAGACACCACCTTGCTGAAACAACAGTTGGTGTTGAATGGATGAAGCCCAGGCCAGACACTTGGGATACAGACAAGGTTTTCATTCCCTTGTTTGCAAAGTTCTCTGCAAACTGAAGCAAATCCTGCCCTGGCTGCCTGGCTTAGTTTGCCCTGTGGTAGGCTTAGAGCTCTATGAGTGTATTTTATCTTTGTGGCTACATAAGAGAAAGGCCAAATGATCAAATGTTCCACATCCCCCCCCTCTAACTGGGTGCACGCTGGGTGGCTGACTTCACAGCCAGAGCTCACTGGCTTTCACAAAGCCCCGTGTAGCTATTTTGGAACTAGAGCTGATCTTTATGCATTAACACGGACCCAGGTTTTAGAATGAGCCCCACATTTCCTTTGAGCTGCTGTTCAGAACGTTTTACTTTCCCCATCACTCTGCCTGCAGAGCCCTGTAGCCACCACCAGCTGAAGAGAAATGAGAAACCCAGTGCTGCTCCTTTATTAAACAGAGTGGAAAACTTCAAGAGAGAAAAACTTGGCTAGAAAGCAATATCTGCTCTTAGATGTTGGTGGGAATGTTACTGCAATATAGAAGCATGTTGGAATACAGCCTGAGCTGCTATCCTGAGCTTGCATTTAGGTGATGTCCCCATCTCATATGCTACAGCAAAGCTCTGAGAGTGGCACTGTCTGTAAAAATTGCTTCTCCCTCCAGTGAAATGCAGCTGTCTATGGGGTGGAGAGAGCAGCTGATAAAAATACAGCTGTTTCATTAGTTTGGACAGGGAATGGAAAAAAATTGGAGAGCTCCAGGGGAAGTCAGGTGGGAAGAACCTGATCTGAGAAGCTGCTCTATGGAAAGATTCTCAGTTTGAGCACAAATGGCTTTTCAGGGTGGGGGTTTTGGCACAGGTCATATTTTTCTTGCTGAAACAACTGTGACATTCCCATCAAAACTTTTCATTTCAACTCATGGTTTGATCCAGTCCATAAAAACCATGAAATGTTCTAAGAGATCTCACAAAAGTCATGCACATCTTTAATGAGATGCATGAAAAAATATCTAAAACCAGGAAGAATTTTGGAAATTTTTCTTCCCCTATACTCAGCACTGCTCAGGCCACACCTTGAGTGCTGTGTCTGGTTCTGGGCTCCTCAATTCAAGAGAGATGTTGCGATACTGGAAAGTGTCCACAGAAGGGCAACAAAGCTGGTGAGGGGCCTGGAGCACAGCCCTGTGAGGAGAGGCTGAGGGAGCTGGGGGTGTGCAGCCTGCAGAAGAGGAGGCTCAGGGCAGACCTCATTGATGTCTGCAGCTACCTGAAGGGAGGCTGTAGCCAGGTGGGGTTGGGCTCTTCTTCCAGGTAACCAGGGACAGAATAAGGGGACAAAGTCTCAAGTTGTGCCAGGGCAGGTCTAGGCTGGATGTTAGGAGGAAGTTGTCGGCAGAGAGAGTGATTGGCATTGGAATGGACTGCCCAGGGAGGTGGTGGAGTTGCCATGCCTGGAGGTGCTCAAGAAAAGACTGGATGGGGCACTTAGTGCCATGATCTAGCTGATTGGCTCGGGCTGGGTGCTAGGTTGGACTGGGTGATCTTGGAGGTGTCTTCCAATCTGGTTGATTCTATGATTCTATGAAATTCTAGGGTTTTCCAGTAACTTGATCAGCCACAATAAGCAGTGGGTGAGTAGAAGTGTTACAGCTGTATCTTTGAGAACCCACAAACAGGGCAGACCTTAGCTCAGAGGTCTTCTGAAGGACTCCAAGCTGCAGCATGGCTGAGCCAAGGCATGCAGCCTTGTTCAGTACTGGTCCAGAAGCCTGTTATCAACTGATGAACTTTTCCACCACAGTTTATACAAAAAGAAACAACCACAGTTGTGGCCAAGGTGTGTCTGGATGTAAGTGACATTAGAAAGCAGTGTTACCTAGGCAATCACAGAATCACAGCATTTCTTAGATTGGAAAAGCTCTTCAAGCTCATCCAGTCCAATCATTAGTTTCACACTGACTAGTCCTTGACTAAACCAAAGCCCTCAGCACAACATCTTATCACTAGGAATCGCTATGGTTGGAAAGGACCACCAGGATCATCCAGTCCAACCTTCATCCCAGCATCCTTAATCAGAAGACCAGAGTGCCACATCCACTCTCCTTTTAAACACCTCCAGGGATGGTGACTCCACCACCTCCCTGGGCAGCCTGTTCCAGTGCAGACCACCTGCTCAGTAAAGAATTTCCTCCCAACATCCAACCTAAACCTCCCCTGATGCAACTCGAGACCATTTCTTCTTGTGCTATCATTAGTAACCGGGGAGAAGAGACCAGCTCCAGCCTCACTACAACCTCCTTTTAGGTAGTTGTAGAGGGCAATAAGGTCCCCTCTCAGCCTCCTCTTCTCCAGACTAAACAACCCCAGTTTCCTCAGCTGCTCCTCATAGGTCATGTTTTCTAGACCTCTCACCAGAATAACAAATCCTTCTTTTCTGGTCTTGAGTTATCAAAGATACCTCATGACTAAATAGAGAAGAAACATTAGATTGTGTAGTTTGTAAGCTGTGGGACTCTGGGGCATAAGCCACACGTGAATGCCACAGGTTTTGAACATTGCTCTAGACAGCTAAATTAATTCCAGGCAGAGAGGAGTCTTTACAAACACAAGCTAATGTTTGTAGGGATGAATATTAAAGAATCTTCTTCTAGAGACAGTCATGCTGGAAAATATTATCTGGAATTCTCAGCAATTTTAACATTTAGTTTTCTTTGGTTGAATGCAAAAGACAAAATGGGAGCCTGGACCTTATTCAGGCTTTCCTAGCAAGCAGCTCCACCAAATTAGGAATTTAAACTGAGTCTGAACCAGCACTTTGTCTGCGTTTACAGACGTATTGCCCCAGGATAAGAGATGTAATTCTCTGAAATGAAGAAAATTAAATCATTACCCTCTTCACCCAAGCCTTTTTGCTGTTGGAAAGTTAGTTTTGCATTTAATGAATATGGGCTCATGTCTTTCTAATGAGTATGAGATAGCTGATGTAATTGAAAACTTAAGCAGGAAAAAATCATTACAAGGGTGTTGGCTTTTTTTTTTTTTAATTAATTTATTTTGTGTATTTGTGTTATGAGTGATAGCTACCAGTAGAGTAACAGGGATGGAAAACCACAGCTTATTCAACAGGCAACACAAAAAACATGTGCTGTAACAGGGGATTCCCTATATTTCATCTGCCTGAAGGAAAGCAGCTGGAGGAGAGAATTTTCTGCTGCACTTCCCTTCATCTCTTGGAGATTCTGGGCATGATCTTATTCTTCCTGTCCTCCTACTTCTTGCAGCTCTGAAATTGGTCACTTTTTTTGGCCTTTTTTTTTTTCCTTCTTCACTTGTTTTACCTCCTCTGCTCCTTATCCTTTTTTTTTTACCTCCTCTGCTCCTTATCCTTCAGGACTGTCAACAACCCTGATATTTGAGAACGACATCCACAGATGAAGGAAGGGGCATGGCATGGCATCCCAGGCTGGCATCCCTCCATAGGCACATAAATGCCTGTTCTCCCACACTGGGCTGTATTTCAGGTGAGGTTTTCCCTCCCAAAGAGTCAGAAGCTAAGCAAGAGCCTGATGAAAGCCAGGGAAGAGCTGCTGCTCAAGGACCATGTTTCTAGACTTGTTGTGATCCGGACAAAGAAAGGACTTGGGTATCCTCCACTCATTGTTCAAACCCTCAGTTGATGTATTTGGTGTTCCAAAGACTAATGGGGCTGATTGTCACTGTGTTCCCATGTATGAAATTGAGGAGAGAAACATGCATTTTTAATAATGAAAGTACATCAAGGGGAAGGGCAAAAGAGGTGCTGGGGGAAGAGGAAGGTGATTGGTGAGGTCAATGTGATTCGTAACAGATCCATAAATCTCAACCATTAACTGGCAATGCTTTTCTCCATCTTTGCTTGGTACGTTTCCCCAGGTTTTGATAATCCCCATCAGCCCTCTGCACATTTACCTCTGGAGGCCAGCCTTCATCCACAGGCACATATATCATTTCCAGACAAAGATTTTCCTCTTTGAGCTTTTTGTTTTCCTTTGATCTCTCGCTAATAGTTAGATATTTGTGTGTCCTTGCTCCCCTGTGAATAGCTTTTTTTGGTCACAGCCATCCATGGCAAAATACCTGTCATTAACCTCACTTTAATCCCAATATCATTCTCCTGGTAGTTATTTCCATACTCCCCATACAAAAACATTCCTCTTCATTCTCATTTCAGAGCCTGTCCTTGAGATAGTCTCCCTAATATCATGAAGAAAATCAAAAGAGAGAAGGTAAAACAATTCTGAGAAGCACTCACTGCAGGGAGCTTTCCTGGAAAGCTCCATCCATCACTTTGTGGAAGGTGGCTATCAGAAGACTCTGTTTGCTCTCCACCACCTTGTCCTCATAGAAGAAGGTTTCCAAAGTAGCTGAGAGTGCAAGTTAGGAGATAATAAAAAGAGATTTCTTTGCAAACTGCAGAACTGATTGAAGATTTCACCAGCCTCCAGCTTTCCTTTCCTTCCTGCCAACAGCTGGGAGCATCCGAGCGCTCCCTAATCAGTTCCATGTGGTCATCCATCTCCTACCTACAGTCACTGGCAGTTTAAACTAACCTGGCTGATTCTGCCTGAAGTGGATTAGGGAGTGCACATACCATCACTCCTACCCACAGGGCTGGGAAGAGACAGCTGGGGAAAGTTAATGTCTTCTAGTAGCATCACTTGATCTGGGAGAGGATAAATGTCTGAAACAGTAGCCAAGGGTTATGTCCTGATCCCAGTGCATAATTTATCCACAAATTGGCTATCTGGAAAAAGGCAGAAGTAGAAAAATACCACTGAATTCAGGCAGATCAAGCTGAGACAGAAGGCTGGAGAGGGACTTTTTACAAGGGCTTGCAGTGATAGGGCAAGAGGGGCAATGGCTTTGAGCTGGAAGAGGAGAGATTTAGAATGGAGATTAGGAAGAAATTCTTGACAGTGAGAGTGATGAGAAACTGGAACAGGTTACCAAGTTACTCAGGGTGGTTGTGGATGTCCCCTCCCTGGAGGTGTTCCAGGTCAGGTTGGACAGAGCCTTGAACAACCTGGGCTAGTGGAAGATATCCCTGCCCATGGCAGGAGGGTTGGAACTGTATTAAAAGTCCCTTCCAACCCAAACCATTCTATGCTTCTGTGAGGTTATGATGAAGGTTGCAACTCTGGATTCAGATCTGAACAGTGATTTTTCTGCTCTTTTCTTCTATGAACATGCAATTTAAGCTCAATGCCAGTCCCTACTCACTGTTCAGATTAGAACAGACGCATCTGGAAACGACGCGTTGCCCTGAAAGCCACCCAAGCTGGCTCTGAAGTTGAAGACGAGGGTGGAATGTTCTTATCCCAGAGCCAAAGCTGTCACTGCACAACCACAAAAGGCAGTTGGTAGGACATCAGCTTGTGGGAGTCTCCTTAGTTACCATAAGGAAAAGTTAAATGTCACAGTCTCCACTGGATCAGATTCTACAAGAACAAAGATTATTTAACTGAGCTCAGGGTTTAGCCACTGATCTGAACGTGAGGCTGGAACATGGAGCATGCAAGAAAAGTGAGTCTGTGGTTTCTAAGGTAAGACCAGAAGAAGCAAGGCAGCAGGTTTCAAATGAGGTTGAGGATCATAATTTCTCTGATCTTTTCACTGGTATTTTAATATGTGTAGCTTGCTCATATTAGCTAAATTTAACTAAGACATTGTATATAGGCTGAGAGACCTGGGGCTGCTTTGTCTGGACAGGAGCAGCCTGGGTTGGGATCTTATTAATGTTTACAAGTATCTGAGTGGGGGTGTCAAGAAGCAAGAGTCAGTCTCTTTTCAGTAATGACCAGTGATAGGATGAAGAGCAGTGGATATAACATAGAACACAGAAAGTTCCACCTGAATATGAGGAAAAAACTTTGCCTTGAGGTTGATGGAGCACTGGATCAGGCTGCCCAAAGAGGTTGTGTACTCTCCCTCTCTTAGAGACTTTCAAGATCCATCTGGATGTGTTCCTGGGTGATCTGTCCTAGGTGATCCTGCTTTGGTAGAGGGGTTGGACTCAACAGTCCTTGGAGGTCTGTTATACTTCCTATCATTCTGTGATTGTGTGATACCTGAGGAGAAAAGAGCTGCAAGGTCTATGAAGTAGCTACTCTGGTCTTAGCCTCACTTTCTGGTGACATCAGTGTGATCTGGGTAATATCTAATTGCAGGGGTGTGAGATGACAGTTGAGATGGGATTTGCAGGTACACTGACTGCATCTCCCCACACTTCTGCCACCCAATGGGCAGCATCACCTAAACCTTGCACCGCATGCTCATCTCTCCGCTGACCAGAAGAGAAGCTGAAAAAGAGCCTGCTTGGAATGTTACTGACAATTTAACAAGATGCTAATGCCACTGCCAGCATGGAGACCTTCAACAACGTTTTTTTTTCCCCAGCCTCAAACCCACCCTTTCAGAAGTCAGCCCAGCTTTAAAGAGGCAGAGGGAAGAAAACAGGACTCATTAATCATTCTGCCACAACAACACTACAGGGTGATTTCTGCTCTCCACCTTTTCTCACAATAGTATGCAATTTAATTGCTTTTAAAAAAGCTTTAATGATACAGACCAAAAGCTGATCTTAGCAACATCTTTTCTACTTCAGTGGCATTAAGGACACAGTTGGTAGTTGACAGAAATGAGCAAGTGAACCACTTCAAAAAAGGCAAATCTGTCTCAAACCTCAGTCAGGTTAAATAGGACACTTTGTGAAAAGGTCCAGTAAAACATCTTCAATCTATTCCGAATCCAAAAAGCTTTTCAACTTTCTGTTTGGCCAATCTGTATCATTTCAGGGTGTTTTGACCCAGGACCTTCTTGTCTATAAGAATATCTCTCTCAGGGGCAGATTTTCCAGATGGAAAGAGGATGGAGACACAGATGCGTGGTTAGTAAACTGAAAAGACAAAATGGATGAGAACACTGATGGAGTGCCAGAGAGTCTTTATAAAAATCAAGAGTCATAAAGCACCAGGTGTTCAAATAAATGTGGTGTCTATCAGCAGATCCCAGCAGGATGGGTACTAGTTACACAGTGGGCATTTCACTGGGATTGCAATAGGTGCCAGGTTTAGGATGGATATCAGGAGAAACAGGCTGCCCAGGGAGGTGATGGAGTCACCCTCCCTGCAGGTGTTCAAGAAACGTGTGGACATGGCACTTTGGGGCAGGGTTTAATGGCCATGGTGGTGTTGGGTTGACAGATGGACTCAATGAGCTTAGAGTTCTTTCCCAACCAAGAAAAAAAAAATAATCCTGTGGCTCTATGAAAAAAATCAGATTATTACACATGGTCTGGAGATGGACTTCCCTGCAGGTCTGACCTAGATTACAGGAGCCTGAAACTGCAGAGAGTTAATAAGACAAGGCAGTGTTCAAACAAGACATGTCTTTTATGAGAAAACATGTCCAAAAGTCAAGAAATGACTTTTGTATTTGTGCCACCAGCTGTAAAGGAACTTGTTTTAAGATGGTTCAGGTCACTTCTGCTGTCACTCCTTGCGATATGTGTGCATGTACAAAGTGATTCTAGTCTATTCTAATGAGGGGGCTTTGCCTGCTAAAGGGACAAGGCTGTGATGTGTGCTTCTGGAGGTGTCTGATGAACACACTGCACACAGATTACTAAACACATCCATGCTTTTCTATCACTGGACTTTGTGATCAAATTCTCTGATCTCAGAATGCCTTTTTCTCCCTCTGTGGGATTTACCATTTAGAATCATAGAATCAACCAGGTTGGAAGACACCTCCAAGATCATCCAGTCCAACCTAGCACCCAGCCCGAGCCAATCAGCTAGATCATGGCACTAAGTGCCCCATCCAATCTTTTGCTGAACACCTCCAGGCATGGCAACTCCACCACCTCCCTGGGCAGTCCATTCCAATGCCAATCACTTTCTCTGCCAACAACTTCCTCCTAACATCCAGCCTAGACCTGCCCTGGCACAGCTTGAGACTGTGTCCCCTTGTTCTGTCGCTGGCTGCCTGGGAGAAGAGACTAAGCCCCACCTGTCTACAGCCTTCCTTCAGGTAGTTGTAGACAGCAATGAGGTCTGCCCTGAGCCTCCTCTTCTGCAGGCTGCACACCCCCAGCTCCCTCAGCCTCTCAACTTCTCATCTGGACAGTTCTGCTCCAGCATGCCCTCTCAGGAAGGGCTTTACTGGAACTTCCCAAGGATATATCTTTTCTGGATTTAAGGAATATTGCCTTTCCCAAAGCATTGCCAGGAGAAGCTGAATTTCTGATTGCTGGGACAGGAACCAGGCTGAAGCAAGGGCATCACTGGAGAGAGAAATCTGCTCAGTGTTGCAATTGGAAGCCAATCCCTAGAGAAAAGAGTTCAGCATTCAGGGCTGGAGGCACAAAGAGGATAAAAAATGTCACTTGTTGAGGAGGAGAGTAGAGAGAGGAGGAATGAAATTTGTGAATAAAAAGGCCTCATTCCATGCAACTTTGCCTCTGGAAAAGCATCTGTGACTATCCTCTCCCAGCCAGATCTGTGCACTGTGACTCTATCCAACCCACACAACATGCTCCGAGTCATAAGGTTTGCATCTGTTACCCTTCACAGGCTTAGCAAAGCTAAGTCTAATTTAGACAAGATTACCTTTCTAAGAAGAATAACCATCTTTTCTCTGAGAGTTATGCATGAAAACATTATTTGATGCAGGAATGTACCCAGCAAACATACTGGAAAACATTTCCCCCCATGGAAAACGTTACTGTGCTGATGTATCAGTGCTGTGTTACCTCAGGCAGCACCTTACAATTTCCTCTGGGATCACTTTCCTTAAAGGGATGAGACCTCATGTTGATGGGGCTGCCTAGGAGGATGTTTTTAATGTGATCTACATGTGAGTGATCCATTAGATTTAAAAACAAATAAATGTTGCTATAATACATAAATAAATAAATCTCCTTTGGAGTTGCAGGCTCAGGGACAAGCTTCCCCTCGGAACTAGGGCTGCCAGTGAGGGGACTGACAACACTCTGAGCTGCTGTTCTCCAATCCTTGCAGTCTGTGACTGAAGGGAGCACAAGCACTGTCTACTTTGTCCCACATGACAGCCCCAGACTAGGGGAATTTAATCGAGGCTCAGAATTTTATATTGGAGTAGAGAGCTCTGAGGACCAACGACGCAGCCACACTCCAAAAGAACAAGAAGCAAAAGCTGTATTTTTAGACGAGCTGATATTTTTGGCTAGAGAGAGAGCAAACAAAGAAGTGAGGTAAGGTCACAGAGCAGGTCGATGGCAGGAACAGAGAGAACAGATCACTCTCCTCCCCAGCTGGTGCCCTACTCACAATAAGGTCTCTCCAGCTGGAGCAAAGCCTATCTTAGAAAATCTGGCCCCATACATGCAACATTTCTTCCTATGGCTTTTATTTAATATGTGGGATTCAAGGCTCACTCTTGTGCCACAGTCTTAGCTTAATGCACATTTATTTTGTATACATTATCTTTCCTTTCAAGCACTTCAATATGTCTGAAAATCAGAGATAAAAAGGGATAAGACAGTAGACATAGGAACTCCCAAAGAGGAGTTAGGGTGTGAGGAACATCGAATTCCCATATGATATTATTATATTGCCTTCTTTGCTGCACAAGGTAGTAGTAAGTAAAGGGATTATCTGCCTGTCTTCCAATATATAGATGAAGAACAAAGGGGGAAAAAAAGAAGAAGAATTGCTTTTGTTTCAGTAGTTTTGGTCTATTTGCCCACAGGAAGACAAAATCCTGCCCAAAGCATTCTCCTCCTGCATCATTACTCTCTTTTCTCAAGAAATCATCTCTGCCTAATCAGAAGGAGAAAAAAGAGAGGGTAGAGCAATTAGATGATGACCAAGATGCTCAACATCACAGCTTACACAGACATCTCCTTCGTAAGGCAATAAGACTTCAGGTGGACACCACCCTTTGGAGTCAGTACATCTTCCAGGGCTTGTTTCTGCTCTGGGAGTTTGAGCCTTTCTTTATTGCTTCAAGGAAACTCAGAGGAGACCATCTCAGAAACCAGAGAAGGTTTAGGTTCTGTAGTAGGAATAAAGTTAGATTGTGAAGAAGTTGTGTGTTTGTGGCCATGAGAAAGGCACAGGGAAACTATTCCTTGAGTTTTGTAGATGTTCCTTTGGACACTACCTACGGAGAAAAAAAGCAAGGGGTAGGGCCATGCCAGCTCTCTTGCTTCAGGAAAGGACTTCCAAAGCAACAAGAAGAGCATCCACGTCTCTGGAAGCCCACTCATCCAGCTGCAAGGAGGTACAACATAGCTGGGGGGACAGGCCAGCACTGCTTCAACATCTGGATACCTGGGCCAACATGAACTTTGTCTGCAAATGTCACTTCATGACAACGGCAAGCCAGACTGGCTGGACACCTCAAAGTGAGGAGCAGGAATCATTCACCCTAGTGTGCCCAGCTCCTTCCAGGATCAGGTCCTCTCACCTGACATGTCACTCAGCCTGGTGCCTGACCTAGTAATTAAGATGTCCTTCCTTGTCTAAGTGTGGAAACCCTCTCCCTCTTTAGCCCAAACATTAATATAGAGAGCAAGATGCCAGAGCGCCGACCTCACCCGTCTCGTTTTGTTCCCCCTGCAGATTCCCCTGCTCCCTTTCTTGAGTGCCAGCAGAAAACAATATGGTTCCTTTCATTGTCTTCTGTTAAGCCTTCCAAGGGAGGGGGGAGATTATTACTGTTCCAGCATGTGACGACATAATAGGCTCCTGTCCCAGAAAACAAAAGTCTTTGCAAGATGCTGAGGAGACAAGTCCTACTTATGATGTCACTGAAAAGACAGTAGTAGAAATAAAGAAAAGGAGGGGGGGTGTGGAAAGATAAGAATAAACATCTGTATATTGGGACTAACAATAACACTTGTTCTGCCTTTGATTTCTGAAGGCTGCCTTAAATTGTGCCTTGTGCAGAACAGAAAAGACTTCTTTTCCCCCCTTTCTCTGTGTGTGTGTGTGTGTGTACAGATGGATTTATTATTATAATAATAATAATAAAATCCATTGAAATGCAAAGTTTAGGATTTCCCCCTCCCCCTCCAAAAAACACAAAGATCAAATAATTCTTCACAAAGAAAATTGGTCCAGTTCTATTTTTTTTCCCCTGATTTTCTCAAGTTCTGCCTTTTTATTTTTTTTTAAGCCATGCAGAGCAAAATGTAGTGTTCTTTTCAAGACAGAAATGTGTGTATTTCTGGAAATATGCTTTAGGTGCTATAACTAATCAGGGATGTGAACAGCAGAAACAGGAAATACAAGAACTGGGATGATGAGAGATTCACTCCGCACTCCAGGGCTATTCCCTGGAGGACAGGGCAAGGAGGATGCTGGGTTTGGAGCAAGTCATGGCCACAGAGCAGGGATCCCTGTCCTAGTGCTGAGTGGCTGCACAGAGACACATCTGAACAGCACAGAGAAACGTTATGCAGGAGCATCAGTCCCAGCAGCAGCATGGCTGTGCTCACATGGTGAGATGCTCAAGCTGCTACACGGCTTGGCCCTGACAGTGATGCTCCCAAATCCAGAGATGGCTCAGACACAGCCACACCAGGGGCTCTGCACCATGCTGGGCTTGATACTGGGTCAGAGCAATGAATCATGCCAGCAGTGGCTTCCACGGGGACATCCTGGGTTTGCAACAGTGCATCTGTGAGCAGTGTTTGTCTCCCTGTTTTGAAAAGAAGGGGGACAATATCTCGATGGTTTTAACATCAGTCTGAGTTATATATCAGTGAGCACATGGCTTGGTGGCCATTGATCTGCAAGGTGAGCTGATGAAGGATTTTCTGTTGTGGGGAAGACAGCAAAAATTGCACAGATTTGTTGAAAGCATGGCTGATGAATTTAGAAAAAAAAAATCTAAATAATCTATGAGACATGATTAAATATGACCAAAATTATAGTTACATGTAGCAAAAGCAATATGAAATATGTACCCTCATCATTTCAAAATGCTATCAGAATTTGACACCAGGAGGAGTCCATCCCTTTCAAAGGTACCTACATTAAAAGACTAAATATTTATAGACCTATATCAACATTTAAACTAACAACATAGGCTGTTTGGAGCCCTGAGCAACCTGATGTAGTTGGAAATGTCCCTTCTG
Organism: Tricholaema leucomelas; assembly: GCA_013400475.1. Classification (NCBI taxonomy): domain Eukaryota; kingdom Metazoa; phylum Chordata; class Aves; order Piciformes; family Lybiidae; genus Tricholaema lacrymosa; species Tricholaema leucomelas. Next base: position 171,036 of record WAAF01018297.1, read on the forward strand.
ACTGCAGGAAGGCTGAAGAAGAAGACCTTTGGAGATCCCACCCAACCCGACGCTGCACAAAGAGGAAAACCAAGGCACTGCAAGGCTCTAGCAGTGCTGATGGAGTTTGCTCACCGGGTCTGCAAAGATCTTAAGGCAGTAGGAGAGAGCAGAGTATGATGAATCACAATCCAGTGCAAGGAACAACAGGATCCTTTCCCACAGTTCCTGGTGTGGGGGCTGCTAATAGTTGTTCCTCACGGATTGCCTAAAACCCCAACACAATTAGCCTCATTGCATCGACTGCTCTAATGACTGTTTCTTGCTCTGGAAGGCAGCACTGGAAGGCAGGTGGGGATTGTTTGATAAACAGAACCAAACTATGCCTTTACATCTGATTTACCTTCTCACAGCACCCTGACTCCTAAGACCTGTGTGGGGTTATTAGACCTATAGGCACGTGTATTAATAATAACAATTGTCCTTGCAATTAATTTTAAAGCCTACCATCAATCTTTCTTAGGATTCAATCTGATACACAGCCAGAGGGAAGGGACGTCTGCGCTGCATTTCAGTTTAACCCTTTCCTTTTTCTGTTTGCCAACAGCGGATGGACGGGGAACGACAAACCACACCGTGGCTATTGTATTTCCAGGCCAGCCCTGAAGAGTTAAATTTGCCATGATGGGGAGATTGGACACCATCAAACCCTAAAATATCAATAAGTAAACAGAGGGAGAACAATGCTCTCCCACCTCACGTGACTGACGTTACTAGTGGAATTAGGAATTAACGACAAGATTAAAGCCACCATTTTAATTCATCAGACAAAGCTGGTTATCTGTACAGCCATCGTAAGCAGGTGGCCAGCTTGCCAGCTACCATGGACACAACGACCAGTATAATGCAAAGTGGACTGGGAGGTAATAATTCAGCTGATAACCCCTGACACACTTATTCAGTTGCTAATTCGCTCTGCGTGCAGGAGCTGTAAGCGGCGTTTAAAGATGGGCGAGGATATTTAAAGCCTAATTTATTCTCTTTATTAAAAATGATATCAAACAATATTTCACTCTCCCTTTTGGTGAAGATTAACTGTTTATGATCTTTGTGTATTATGTGGGGCCATAATCGTTATTCACATCAACTCTTTGGCTGGGGCATCTGAGACCCTTTAGATTAATCGTTTGGTGGTTATTTGTTGAAGGAGAGGAAGGGAACAGTCTGAGGTCTCAACTAACTTTATGCCAAGCATTAAAATTTCTTCAAACTTGATTATTTCATTGATTCATAAATTCATAGAATGATTTCAGTTGCAAGAGACCTTCAAGATCATCTAGTTCCAAGCCCTGTGCTCTAAGAAGGGACACCTTCCACTAGCCCAGGTTGCTCAAAGTCTCATCCAACCTGGCCTTGAACACCTCCAGGGAGAGGGCATCCATGACCTCCCTGGGTAACCTGTTTCAGTGTCTCCCCATCCTCACTAGAAAGAATTTCTCCCTAATCTCCAGTCTAAATCTCCCCTCCTCAAGCTTTAATCCATTCTCTTTTCTCCTGTCAATCCAAGCCCTTGTAAAAGGCCTCTCCCCAGCTCTTCTGTAGCTCCCTTCAGGTACTGGAAGGCTGCTCTAAGTTCTCCCTGGATCCTTCTTTTCTCCAGGCTGAACAACCCCAGCTTTCTCAGCCTGTCCCCATAGGGGAGGTGCTCTATTCCTTAGATCATATTCATGTCCTTCTTATACCAGGATTTCATATTTTGGTGGGTTTTATCACAGGTAGAAATATATTTCCAATAACTTCTTTTTGGATTTACTTAACACTCACTTTTCCACACCTGGATTCTTTCTAAACTCATCTATCAGATCTATTAGATCACTATCTAAGCAGCTACACTTCCCAGATGTCCCAGTGGTCAGCAGCTTGTAAGATGCTTACAAGCTGGATAATGGCTGGACTCGATGATCTTAAAGGACTGTTCCACATACAATAATTCTATGATCCTATGCATCATCAGTGCAGGTAGAACCACAAAATCATCACAGAATCATAGAATGCATCATGTTGGGAGGTAGGCTTGAAGGTCCCATTGCCCAACCCCCATGCAGTGATCAGGGACATCTCCAGCTAGAACAGGTTGTTCAGGACACCATCAATTCTGGAGACCTTGAATGTCTCCAGAGATTGGACCTCAACCACATCTCTGGGCGACCTGTTCCAGTATTTCACTACCCTCATAGTGAAGAACTTCCTCTTTATGTCTAACCTAAATCTATTCTGCTCCAGTTGAAACTAGGTTAGAAATAACATGGTCAAGCTGCACCATCTCAGTGTCCCTGCCAAGACTTGCATGAGACGCTGGGCATCAGTGTTCCCAGTTTTCCTCAGGAATAATTTTTTCCCCTTTCTTCTTTTCCCTTGCACAGAAAACAAACCTTGCTGCTCATCTACTGGCCTACAAAGACCAGCGCTGATCCTCCAGGTATTCCACAGACCCTCTCAACTCCATTGAAAGGGATTGCAGTGGTCATGCAAATGTGTGGGGAGCATCAGTGGAATGGCCAGGAGAATTCTAGCAAAATAAGGCAATTTCTTTTAATTGCTTGTAATTAATGAAATAGCTTTATTAAAGCAGGTCCCTCCTGCTAAGGAACTGAAGTTTGAAATGACAGAGAGGAATTAATATAGAAATGGTAATGAATGGCCCTTCTAAACTGCAAGGTGGAGACATGAATGGATGTTATACAGGAAGGCATCACTACCTGCAAGGGTGGAACAGAACACAACCTCCCCCAACCTTTCTGTGAAACAGAAACACAGCATTAATGGAACAATGCTGCAATGTGGAGTTGTGGGTGGGAAGAGACATTCAGACTCCAATTTAGACACAATCACAGAAGCCTTAAGTGCCTGGGACTCTCTTTGGCATGATATTGGTCCCCTGGATATCAGAGATTACTTCTAGCTGAGGGCACTATGACAGCTAAGCTGCACAGCATACCCTATGACACCTTCTCATTCAGTTGTATCTTTGGATTGTCTACATTTTAACTTGCAGAGACTACTTTGATTTTCCCCCCCCTTTATTTGCCATAAACCCCCACCAGTTCTAGAGGGATTCTGCTGGCTTGTCATAAAAGGCAGAGCTGTGAAGAGCTTCCTGTGAGCAGCAGAGTCGGCTCAGTGGGAACAGACAGCTCCATCCTGTGTCACTGCAAATCTGGAACAGCTCTGCTCACTTCAGCATGCTGCACCCATGCTGTGGGCAGCAGAATTTGGGCCACTGACTGGAAACAGCAGACACTAGGTGTTGTTTTTTTTCTGCAAAGCTAAGCTGGAATCGAATGCTGTTTGCATCTCCACATCTTGAGTTCTGGGTTCAGTTTTGGGCCTCTTACTGCAAGAAAGACTCTGAGGTGCAAGAGCAGGTCCAGAGAAGGGCAGAAAAGCCAGTAACAGGCCTAGAGGATAGGTCTTGTGAGGAGAAGCTGAGGGAGCTGGGATTGTTTAATTTGGAGAAAATAGGAGGGGAGATCCTCTGGCTCTCTACATCTGCCTGAAAGGAGGTTGGAGCAGGGGGAGATTGGTCTCTTTCTGCCAAGCAACAAGCAATAGGACAAGAGGAAATGGCCACACATTGCACAGAGGGAGGCTTCAGATGGATATTAGGGAAAAAATCTTTACTGAAAAAGTAGTCAGGCACTGGAACACCCAGAAGAATAGTCTTCTCCTTCCTGGTGCTGCAGAAGTGACTAAACAAAGGCAGTCACTCATCTGGAAACATGAGCAGGAACTTCCTTAACTGAAGTGTGGTGAAACACTGGAACAGGCTGCTCAGATAGGTGGTGGAATCTCCACCTCTGGAGACATTCAAAACCCTCCTGGAGGCATTCCTTCGTGACCTTCATTAAGTGATCCTGCTTTGGCAGAAGGTGAGGACTTGATACTGTCCAGAGGTCTCTTCCTAGCCCTACCATTCTGTGATTCTAGGTTGGATGTTTGAAGGAAGTTCTTTACTGAGCAGGTGGACAGGCACTGGAACAGGCTGCCCAGGGAGGTGGTGGAGTCACCATCCCTGGAGGTGTTCAAAAGGAGAGTGGATGTGGCACTATGGTCTAGTGATTAAGAATGCTGGGATGAAGGTTGGACTGGATGATCCTGGTGGACCTTTCCAACCATAGCGATTAATAGCGATTAGATGTTGTGCTGAGGGATTCGGTTTAGTCAAGGACTTGTCAGTGTGAAACTAACGATTGGACTTGATGTTCTCGAAGGTCTTTTCCAATCTAAGAAATTCTGTGATTCTGTCATCTCATGCAAGTAGAAATCTAATGCTGGGAATGACATGAGACTCAGTTTGACATCAGAAGAACAAAATAGGTCTCTCCTGCTCTGCATCTCTAAAGAAGAGAAGGATGGAGGCAGAGTTTCTGGGATAAAGGAGCTATGGTCAAAGGGCTGAGTTATGGATTTGGTCCTAAGTCTCTTCTAGACTCCCCTTCTGTGAAATGAGGACAACTGCACTTTCCTGAGAGTATGACAGCTTATCTTGGAAAGCAACTGAGATAAATAGATTAAAACTGTGCTGGTGGAGAGGCACAGAGAAGAGGGTCAGGCGACTGCCTATTCAGACAGTTCCTATTATTAATATGTAAAGCTGTCATACTTCATAAGATCACATCCAATGTAATCAAGAGGATTTAGTTCACTAATATAGCAGCAGTCACACTAGATAAGATTGCTTATAGGGATAAGAGTGTACATTTGTCGCTCCATTTTAATTAAAAAAAACCTTAATAAAAGGTTGTAATGATAAACTGATAAGCAATTGCATTCTCCCCTTCTCCCAGTAGGTTACTACACAAAACTCATATTGCAATTAGAAATCTCCCCTAAGACACCATAGGACATATATCAATGTTGGCTCAGAAGCAGAGAGTTCCTGGTCACCCCACTTTGTATGTTCAATTGCTGCTAACTAGATTTTTTTGTAGTCCTTTTTTTCCACACACACACCCCCCCCCCCCTCCAACCTTGCTTCACAAATTATTTTGCCAGACAGGGGAGAACTCAGAGTGAATTTATTTAACACATCCTGGTGTTATGACTAAGTGGGAAGAAAAATCCTCTCTCCAAAAGAAAACTAATTGAAAATGTAAGTAATTCCAGGCAGGCAAACCCTGCTGCACGCTCCCCCTCGAAAGGTAGAGGCTTGCTCAGTGGTAGCGCTGCTAAACATCCCCCTTTTTAGCTGAGGTGTTAAAGCTTCTCTTCCCCTTTTCAGCAGATGAATTCTAAAATGGTGTGATCCAGAGCTCCAGCCTGGTTGGATGAGAGGTGCACGTTGATTTCTATGAGGGAGCATATACATTCCTGTAGCAGCATGAAGAGGCATCCTGCTATTGAAATTTCAGCTCATTTTGCAGCTGCAAACTGTAATAGCAGTGATAATAAACCAGAAGCTGTGCTACCCATTAAAAAGAACCCCAGACACTCCAGCCTGTTTGTTTTGCCTCTGATTTTAAACATTCAGCTCCAGCTGAACTTCTCGTTCACGACTCATTAAAAATGTCCTGCATCTTTTCACACACTGTGTGTACCCAGAGAGAAGGGCACAGGATGGGAGGAGTGACAAAACCTGAGCTTGTTCCCTCACTTTGGTGACTGCCTTAGAGTGAGGTTTGTGGTTGTCTTCACTGTGCTGAGCCTCAGCTGCTAAGAGGTCAGGATGGAGATGGTGGTGCCTTAAACCCTTCTGTAAGGCAGATGCTCATCTGCTGATAGAAATCTGGAGACTTTAAAGATGAGTTGTCTTGGGCGCAAGCAGATCCTGTGCACGTGTCCATCTGAAAGGCAGCTGTGCACCACTGCTTGGACACAGTCCAGTTTGCAGCACAAGGACAGTCTCAGGCCAGTTTCAGGAGGTTCTGAACTCCTATATAGGCAGAGATCATAGAATTATAGAATAGTAGTGGTTGGAAGGGACCTTTGATGATCATCAAGTGCAACCACCCAGCCAAATCAGGATCAGCTAAGGCAAGTCACACAGAAATGTATCCAAATGGGTCTTGAAAGTCTCCAGAGAAGACTTCACAACCTCCCTGGGCAGCCTGCTCCAGGGGTCAATCATCCTCACAATAAAGAATATTTACCTCGCATTGAGGTGGAACTTCCTGGGTTCCAGTCTGTATCCCTTGCCATTCATCCTATCACAGGACACTACTGATAAGAGCCTGAACCTTCCTTCTTGATACCCACCCTTCAGATATTTCTAAACATTAATGAGATTCCCTCTCAGTCCTTCCTTCTCCAGGCTAAACAGCCCCAGGTCTCTCAGCCTTTCCTCATCAGACAGATGTTCCAGTCCCTTAATCCTCCTCATAACCTCTATTGAACACTGTCTAGTATACCCCTGTCTCTGAGATGTCAGCACTCAGGAGTCCTGAAACTCTATCTGCTATCTCAGGCACAAAAAAGACTTTGTTTTTCAGGCCACAAGTGCTGGAGTATTAGATGCAAGCTGAAACTTTTGCCTGAAAAGAGTCTCTGTACCCTGCATGCTTTAGGTTATCCAAGAAACTGTGGACTAGAAGAAGGTATTGGAAAAGATTTTTCCTGAGTTTCTGGAATGCCTAAAAAGAGGGAAGACAGAGGGAGACATGCTGCTGCTATTGCAGTTTAACAATCCATGTGCACATTTCAGCAGTAACAAACCAAAGCAGCCCTGGGCTAGTGGCAGCCAGAGCATACAGCACCATCCAGCACCTGGGACTAGCCCTCACAAAATCCCATCATCCCATCATGGTTGGGATTGGAAATGACTTCTGGAGATCATCTAGTCCAACCCACTGCTAAAGCAGGGTCACAAACGGCAGCTTGCCCAGGACCACAATGTCCAAGAAGGTTTGGAATCTCTCCAGAGAAGACTCCACAACCTCTCTGGGCAGCCTGCTCCAAGGCTCCAGCAGCCCTCAGAACAAGGAATTTTCTCTGCATGTTCAGATGGAACTCTTTGGGTTCCCATTTGTGCCTGTAGGCCCTTGTCCTGTCACTGGGCACCACTGAAAAGGGTCTATCTCCACCCTCTTGCCTCCTACCCTTCAAACATTGATCAGCATTGAGAAGATCCTCCCTCAACACTGTCTGTTGCAGTGCTGGGCACTTACCTGAATCAGAATCACAGAATCATAGGACCATAGAATCAATGAGGTTGGAAGAAACCTCTAAGATCATCCAGTCCAACCTATCACCCAGCCAAGGCTAAGTGCAGGGTTCTACACTCTGGCCACAACAACTCCAAGCAGCACTACAGGCTGGGGACAGAGTGGCTGAGAGCAGCCAGGAAGAAAGGGACCTGGAGGTACTGGTAGATAGTAGCTGAATGTGAGCCAGCAGTGTGCCCCGGCCAATGGCATCCTGGCCTGGATCAGGAGCAGTGTGGCCAGCAGGACAAGGGAGGTTATTCTTCCCCTGCACTCAGCACTGGTCAGGCCACACCTTGAGTATTGTGTCCAATCCCCCTCAATTCAAGAGAGATGTTGAGATACTGGAAGGTGTCCAGAGAAGAGCAAGGAAGCTGGTGAGAGGCCTGGAACAGAGCCCTGTGAGGAGAGGCTGAGGGAGCTGGGAAAGCTACACTAAGTTTTGTGACCCTGAGAAGAGCACTGTATCCATACATCAGGATAGAAAGAGTTACTTATCAATAACATTTTCTTCTTTAGCTTTTTTTCTTTCCCCGTTCCCTCATTTTTTTCCTTTTTTTTTTTTCTTATTTTTTTCTGACTGTGCCAAATTAACACAATAATGGCAATGTTGTTTTTTTTTTTTTAATCTCCACTTTTCAGTGACTATGAATGCTCAACTCTGGCAGGGCTTAACTTTGTGTATGAAGAAGGGGGGGGGTAAAAATAAAAAAAAAAAAATCTGGTAAATATGTTGTTACTGATTTAAAAATCTATTTGTTCAGTAATTTCTGCTGGAGCCATCATTATCTTGCCAAAGCAGCTGTTGGAATATTAACTAGACACAGCAGTAACAAGTGGAATATAATTAGCACTCCTTGTTCCAGTGAATTTTCAGTTTTAACTAGGAACAATTTGCAATGAATCTCTGTGCTGTTGTAATTAACTTAACTAATGCACCACACATACCGACGACTGTACCAAGGGCTGTAGGAAATCACCGAGGGTGCTGCGGGTGGGGCAGAGCTATTGCCTAATTCTGGCCAGCTCTTACATCCCAAGGAGATCCCTCCTTGCTTTGCAGCGTGCTGGCTGCAATTAAAGACTGGCAGTGAGTATTTGTTACACCATGAAAAAAGAAGTGACGTTGGGAAAGTGCTGCCTCTCGTGCTTGGAGGTTTTTGGGTGTGTGTTTGCAGCGTGAGCTTTTAATAGGGAAATCGTTTCCCAAGTGTTGAGACTCACATGGTGAGGGCAGAGACACTGCAGCCTGTAAAACTGAGATTTCCCGAGAAAAGCTGCTCCAGGATTTCAGAATCCCAGCATGGTGGGCACCTCTGGGGATCATCCAGTCCAACCTCGCTGCTAAAGCAGGGTCACCCACAAGCAGCTTGCCCAGGATCACAATGTCCAGGTGGGTTTGGAATCTCTCCAGAGAAGGATATTCAACAACCTGGTCCAAGGCTCTGCATCCTCACAGCAAAAAAAAGTTTTTTTCCTCGTGTTCAGGTGGAACCTCCTAGGTTTAAGAATGATAATCATAATAAATAATAGCTGTTGTTATTGTTGTTGCTCCTATTATGTTATTATTCTTCCTTCTCTTCCTCTTATTCTTCTTGTCCTGCTTCTTCCTCCTCTTCCTCTTATTATTATTAGTGTTGTTATTATTCCTATTATTTGTGCTATTATTTGTATTATTATTCTTCCTCCTCTTATTGTTCTTCTCCTCCTCCTTTCTATTCTTCCTCTTTTCCTCTTTCCTGTTCTTCTACATCTTCTTTTTCTGTTTCATCTCCTTTCCTCTTCATCTTCTTTTTCATCTTCCTTTTCTCCTTCTTCTTTTTCATCTTCCTTTCCTTTTCTTCTTCATCTTCTTTTTTCTATTTTCCATTTCTTCCTCATCTTCCTTTTCTTCTTCTTTTTCTTTTTCATCTTCCTTTCCTTTTCTTCTTCATCTTTTTTCTTCTTCTTCTTCCTTTTCTTCCTCATCTTCCTTTTCTTCTTCATCTTCTTTTTCTTCTTCATCTTCTTTTTCTTTTTCATCTTCCTTTTCTTCTTCTTCATGGTGATGATGATGCAGCACATTCATCCTCCCTCTAAATGCATTATCAGCGATCAGGAGCTTCAATATTTTAGTGTCTACAACTGATCCCATAGCAAATCGCCAGAAACAGGGACCAGTGTGTGTGTGACTTCTAAACCAGGACAACAAAGGGATCAGATTTGAGGAGTCACATTGACTTAGCAATTTTTCTTCAAATAGTTGCTGTGCTAGGAAGAGGAAATAAATTTTTAAACCATGACAGCACGAAAATAGATCAGAAATAGACAAAGAGAGAAATAAAATAGGAAATAGTCTAGTTTTGCACTCAATAAGAGTGCTACAAACAGTGAGGCAAGCTGATGCAGAGAATAAAGATCAAAAAGAAGCAGGCAATGGGGTGGGGATTGTAAAGAATCATTTCTATAAATAGTCTCTCTTGCCTGTGCTTCTGCAACAGAAGGGAGTTGGAAGATGGTCCATCTTCTGGACACCTTCATCACAGCCGTTCAGACAGGCAGGTAGGTGCTGACGTGCTCTATTGAACCCTCCAGCATAACCTGAAGGATGAGGCAGGGATGCAGCAGCTCAGTAGATGTTACTGCAGCCTCTTTCAATTGGGTGTGAGCTTCCAAATCCCAAAGAAAATTCCACAACCTAAAGCTACACTGAGCAAAAAGTCCTTTTTTTTTTTTTTGGTGATACAGGAGACAACACCACAGAAGAAGGCATAGAGAAAATGTATTAAGCCATGCTGCTACAAAATGCAATTCTTGACATCCAACTCCTGAGACGCAAGTGAGATGGGATCCTCTCGTGCTCTTTAAAAAAGATCACTTCATGCTTCCTTGTCTTTTCCCATTAAGATCCCACACGCGTGGCTATTCATCCCCTCAGCACACAGGAGCCAGATTGTTTGCTGAAGTGATAGATGAAAAATTCATTCTGTTTGGAGGATGTTTAAACATTCAAAGCAGGAACCTAACTGGCTGCTGGGCAGCCAGCTTAGCAATTGCTCTCCAGCTCAGAGTCTCTAAGGTTCAGGCTGTAAATTCCCAACCCTACTTGTGGTCAAATAAAATAATCAGAAATTTGACTCAGATGTTGGGTTTTTTTTTCTTTCTTTCTTTCCAAGAAGGATTTTTAGCTTTATAGATCCATCCACACTGTAGCATTTTACACTTCATTCTTCTGAGCTTGACCAGGGCTGCTGTACATACAGTGATGAAATCTTGGAGTCCAAAGGGAAACATCTCTCTCTGTTTGTGTCTGTGTGTACACATAACATATATTATTTTGAAAATTAAACTGACAGACACCCCTATGAGATCAGGTTTGCAGCCTGAATTGTCTACTCTTCCTGTTACCTTTTTTTTTTCTTGCCCAAGACTAAATCAAGACATTTATGCTACGGAGGGAAAAAGATTTGAATATCTAACCCTTCCCCACCTGGTACGTGCCTGCACACACACACACACACACAAAGCCAAGGCAGAAAATCGCATTGCATCCTCAGCAGATACGTATTCCACCCCTGCAAAAAATGGTGTCATCTGTTTTTCCCTGTAAGTGGAATTCGTGATGTCAGGGATGCTGATGGCAGTGTCAAGAAATCAGCTGAGCCTCTGATCGCGGCATTTGCACATTTGACTTTTTTATGCCTCCTGCTTTATGATTTAAAACCCACAGTTTAATCTGCACCCACCAGCTCACGCACGGACTGTAAAACACCCACATAGCCTAGCACAGAAACAGCAAATGCTCCTCTCTATTGTCAGCCATTGCTGTCCGAGGCCAAAAGAAAGAGGTCAGCCATAATAATAAGGTCAACCATCACCATGGTATCTGAGCACCGTTTGATTTAAAGAATGCTGGAAGAGTCTATGGAAAATGTAGAGGCAGCAAAGGAAAAACACTCAGAGTAACTTCAGAAATAATTGCGATGCAATTAAGATGTGCCACCAAAATGAATATTTCAGAGCAGAGTTCATCTGCGGAGAGGTTGCTGGTGTTATAAAAGTTAGAGATGCTGAGGCTTGGTTTCGCTCCCACAACGCAACCCAGCAGCCAAACACACAGAAATCAATGGATTTGTACCAGTAAATCCCCCCTCTGGCAGGAAAACCTTGCTTAAAAGGATGCAACCATACCCATCAGCACCTCTGACATTAACGGGTGGCCAGCACTGCTCGGCATCGTGCTCTGAAGCTGGAATGTTCCTGGATCAGGGGAAGGGAAGGAGAGAAGGGAAGATGGAGCTGCTGTGCTTTTGGAACAGGCTTTTCACAGCTGTCTTTGCATCTGCAACAAGCAACACCTTCAGCTTAGATCCTTCAAGTGATGCAACGAGCAGCACCTTCAGCTTAGATCTTTCAAGCTTCACCATTTAAAGGGCACAGAGAACGATTGGTGTGATTCCTTTTGTTAGCAAGGTCTCGTGTAAATGGATCTTTGTTTTCACGCCAACAGAGCAAGCGCAGAAGGGCGGTGATCCTGCGGTGCAACCACCGCAGGGGCCAGCACTGGAGGACAAGGCAAGGATCATTCTGGCAAGCAAGGCACAGGTTAAGCTGCCTGACTCCATCAGGGAGCAGTTGGTGTGTGCCTTGAAAAAATATAGTATTTGTGTTAGAAAAAGGAAGGGGAAAGGACACATCTTTGATATTCTGGTTGCTGTCTGAAGTCCTTCTCAACCCTGAGAATCTCCTCATTTCTCATGGAGCAGGGATGGGTTCCAGTAAAGCAGCCCCAGTGAAACCAGCTGGGCTTAAGGACAGGGTTAAAACTGAAATTCAGCATGTGCTGCTTAAACACTTAATGATTAAATGTTTGGGTGAAGAGAATCAATTCTGGCAGCGCTGGCAGCCCAGCGAGTCCGATCCCAAAAAGCACTGCAGGATTATGAGCACGAGTTAAAATAACCTAAAAATCTCTTTGGAGAAGCGCAGGGGGAGCAGCTTTCAGAGGCTGCTTTTCCCAAAACCACGCTGCAGCTCTCAGCAGCAGGGTTGTTGTGAGCAAAGACGTGGCTGTTTATCTACTCGAGGTGAGGATTTATTTTCTAGAGGGCAAGTGCACCTCTAGGGAAGACTATTTTGGTCCTTAATGCAGGTTTAGCAGGCACCATTATACACCAAGCTCTGGTATGAAGCTGTAAATATGTTTCAAATGCTCATGGATTGAAAATCAAGGATGATGCTCCCCCCAGCCAGGCAGTGGTCCAAGCTGAAGGCAAATACGAGCACGAGGCAGCTTTCTTGCCTTTTTATGATCCCCACCGTACAGTAGCCTTTGATGTTTATTATGAAATATTATGATTTAAGTGACTCTGGTAGTTCATGAAAAATGACCCCTGTAAACGCTGCCTGGGAAACTAGATCCAGTAAATTAGCACATTCCTTAACATGATCCTCTTCACTGTATATAGTATGTTCACTTAAATGGGTCTAAATGGACAGTTCAGTAGCCTATACATAAAATCTTTAAATGATTATCCTATTAAGGACTGTTATTGGAGCGGCTTTAGTCTTGTGCTGTGGCATTTATGCAAATGGCAGAAAGCCTGAAGTTACTGTTACTTTTAGACAAAGTGCAAATAAGCCTTTTATTGCATATTAATGACTCGTTAATACCAGGGCTCTTCTGCACCCATCTTTATGCAGATCACAGTAAATGCTGTTTGCACAGTTTGTAGAATTGGAACTTTTTCATTTCAAAATGCCTCGATGAAGATTGAAAAACAAACCCAAACCTGATGCCCAGCGAGTCACACAGACCCTGCAAGAAGTATAGAACCGAAGCTGCAGGCTTGAGGAATAGAAAGACCCTGCAAGAAGTACAGAACTGAAGCTGCAGGCTTGAGGAATAGAAAGACCCTGCAAGAAGTACAGAACTGAAGCTGCAGGCTTGAGGAATAGAAAGACCCTGCAAGAAGTACAGAACTGAAGCTGCAGGCTTGAGGAATAGAAAGACCCTGCAAGAAGTACAGAACTGAAGCTGCAGACTTAGGGAATAGATAATCATAGAATGGTTTGGGTGGGAAGGGACCTTAAAGATCAATCTAGTTTCAACCTCCCTGCCATGGGCAGGGAGATCTTCCACCAGACCGGGTTGCTCAAGGCCCCATTCAACCTGGACATGAACATTTCCAGGGATGGGGCATTTACATCCTCCCTGAGCAACCTGTTCCAGGCTGGTGGTACTCAGGCTGCTTCCTGAAGGCAACTGCAATATTTGTTCACAATCCTTTGTGAAATGCTGTCAGATTTACAAAGAGGAAGCACTGCATTCAGACAGAAGCACCAGAGGTGGTTTGGGTTGTTTTGGTTTTTTTAAAGGGAAATTAATATTTGTGGTTACATAGGATGAAAAAGTCTGAATTTGCAAGAGCTTTCATCCTGCAGGCACTCACATGGAAACAAGCATTCTTTTCCTTTGCAACCAACAGGTAACTCATTGGGTTTGAAAGGGCAGATTCAGACTACAAAAACAACTTTGGGGATCTTAACAGCAAAAGTATGTGGCTATCTGTCACCGCTGTTCATGTTTACATTACCCTGAGGCTGACAGAAATATCAGCAGCAGCCACAACCCAGCCAGGCGAGGGAGGTGACATGCCTGGTGCTCCATCACCAGCTTCTGTGTCTGCCTGCTTCACCTCCAGTCCTCAGATGCTCATATTTACCCTGGATCATCACAACTGCTTCACAGCCATTACCAGCTCTTCAGTAAATAACACGGCTGCTGTCTAAATGCATAACCTACAAATGCTCAAATACATAATTAATGTGGGCTTACCCTTGAGAGCTGTTGTTGGTCTCCTGGGTAAGTAATAGGTCTTTTATTGTTTAGACTTAAAGATCTCTTGAGCCTCTTTTAAGGATGTGCTTTGAGCAGCTAAGAGAAGACGAAAAAAAATCACAGACAAGAAATCTATAGGTGACTGCACTGGCAAGAAACCAAAGCTGCTATCCTGGGCTGCTTTGCCCTGGCAGGTCTTCATTGAAGGAGACTGAGGAAAAAAACTCTTTGCTTCTCCTCTTTCCAAAGACAAGAATTTGAGTGAAGGATGACCTTACCTTGAGGAGGACACCATCCAGCTGCTGCCTTCCCACAAGCTATCTGGGAGCTTGCAAAAGGGCTTCAAAGCAGCTCCCCAAGCAGGGAGAAGAATCTTGGGGTCTAGAGAGCAGTAAGCATGAAAGGAAGCTGAATCTGAACCAACAGCTTAAAGGCAAAAGGGCATTTATGCTTCTTTGCTAATTCTTAGGAGCATCCAAGCCTCTTGCCATACTGATTTGGAAGCTTTATAGCACAAAATTCCTCTGTAGCATCTGGGCAAACTGTTTCTAAACAGCTCTGTGAAGCCATGGTGACCTTCTCCAGCTGGGCTGGGCAACCATGTTCTGCAGGAGAACACGAAATGAATTCAGTAGGCTCATGAATGGTTCTTTAACACAATCCTATATGCCCCACACAGATACTCCTGTTGTTCCATAAAAAAACATTAGTGATACCCTGTTGGTTTGCACATGTTCAACATTTTCACCTCTTACGTTCATAGACACTTAACATTCCTCCTTTTTTCATGGCACAAGAGGTGGGCAGAGCCAGGACTGGCTCAGAGTCAACATCCCCCATGGCTGTGCACTTTTGTGCTTCGGGGTGCCTGGAGGTGAAATTCTCATTCACGTGGCTCTGACATTTACAGATGTTAAAGCCACTTCAGGAACCTCTCAGCCTGAAGAAACAGATTATATTTCAGCCTGTCTTAACGTAGCTCAGCTAGAACTGTGCAGGGACAAGACGTGCTAACTCTGGGGTTCCAGTGCAGCCCCAGGGCTTTAGACACCCAGGGCAAACTCATTTTTATCTCTGCTGAAGGCTGCACCTGTAATCTGGGAGCGATGTTTGCAAACATCGGCATGTGGGGTAGATTCCAGCTCTCACCATAGGTTTGTGCAATAATTACCATTAGCACCACTGAATTTATGAGAGAAGATCAATGGAGAATAGCTCCCAATGTGTATAATTTTGAATCCAAATCTGAGCTGCAATACTGCTGACAAACACCTGACACACGTGGAATTCTGGCCTTTCCTGACCTGAAACAATCTTAAGGAGGTCAATAAGCACTTTCAAATACAGAGAATGTTTGCTTTTGCCTTGCCTTTCATAAATGATCAAATTAAATTTGCACCATTACCTCGTTTGGACTCCTCTCCTTTCATCTGTTGAAAACCCACCATGATTCTGAACTTACTTTAGGGGTGAAGTAACTAAAGAACAACACAAGCACCATAATGAAAGAGATGTGCAGCATTTTTTCCCCTGCATAATAAATGTGTGTCCATATCACTGTAAAACATACAAATGGCAATAATTTAACACTGAATATTTCTCTGCCTTTAATTAAAATAAACTAATAAAGATTTCAGAGATGCATTTGGTTTAATAGAATGCAGAGTTATAATTGGTGACCTATTTTAAGCAATTTAATTTCCCATGACCTGTTTTCTGAATTAACATAGTAATAGAAGAATGTTTATTGTGTTTGGGAATATAAGTTTCTCCTTCAAAGATGTCATATGTCTTTGTGATTTAATTTAAAGGTGTGTTCTTTTATTAAAATGTTCATATAAAGAGCTTGTAAATTATGTAAATGTTTCTTTTTATGGCATTTAATGAGCCTAGAATTTTAAATCAAAGTACAATCAAAGAAAATAAACAAGGACATCTTGAAGATTCAGAAGATCACTTTGAAAAAAGCACAGCAGCTAGGTCATGCTGAATGCATTTGAATCCCCTTTTCTTCTTTGAGCCTTCATGAAAACACTTTAGCAAACTATTTTATTAGGTTTGTATGTTTGTACATAGACATCAACACAGCCCTCCGTGGAATGATGGATTTCACACACACCAGCTCAATCTGCAGCTGTTTAGAGATGGCTCTTTTCAGAATCTCATTAAACTCTCCTGGCATTGTTTGCCAAGGGCTGATTAGGTGTTACCAAAAAAACCCAACCCCAAAAACAAAACAAAATATATTCCCTTGTATGACTTTGAGGCATCCGAATTACTCACAAGTTACACTGGGGACCTATTTCCCAGCCCTGATGTTTCTGTGCTGAATGCAAGTTGAATCTGCTATCAGAGAGCCCAAATTCAACAGCTGGGGCTGAGTTTTGAACATTAAATCCACACCATCCATGAGTCATGGATGGGAGTCTCTTGGATTTGGTAGGAATGTATACCAGTAAATTAACTTTAATTAATTCAATTAATTTATATTTATTTTAGTAAGCATCTTAATATTATTTTTAATTTTATTACTCAGTTTGAGGGCAAACTGCCTGATAAAATGGCAGACTCCAATCCTCTAGACTACCAGGGCAGAGAACAAGGGAGTTCCTGTGGGGTGAAGGTGCTGCAGGGAATTGGGTGTGCTAGTTTGAGCCTAGCTGGGATATTTTGGTGAGAAGAATTAGATTATAGGCTGTGAAAAGGAAACAATGGTGATGGCTACTTCACTCATAGGCTTGCTGAGATGAATAAGAACAAGAATACAAACATAGATAGTGGAGTTGCTCTTTGTCTCTGAGGCTGCATGAACTTATATAATCATAGAATCAACTGGGTTGGAAGAGACCTCCAAGATCATTCAACCCAACCTAGCACCCAGCCCTGGGCAATCAACCAGACCATGGCACTAAGTGCCTCATCCAGGCTTTGCTTCAACACCTCCAGGGACAGCGACTCCACCACCTCCCTGGGCAGCCCATTCCAATGCCAATCACTCTCTCTGACAACAACTTCCTCCTAACATCCAGCCTAGACCTCCCCTGGCACAACTTGAGACTGTGTTCCCTTGTTCTGTTGCTGGGTGCCTGGCAGAAGAGACCAACCCCACCTGGCTACAGCCTCCCTTCAGGTAGCTATAGACAGCAATGAGCTCTGCCCTGAGCCTCCTCTTCTGCAGGCTGCACACCCCCAGCTCCCTCAGCCTCTCCTCACAGGGCTGTGCTCCAGGCCTCTCACCAGTTTTGTTGCCCTTCTCTGGACACTTGTATATTTCTGTATCTAGCTATATAGATTGTACACATCTGCTTGTATATTGTGCTAAGCTGTAAGTATAAAGCCTCATTCCATTTCCAGCATCTGAATCTACCCTGGGTGATTCTACTTAAGTATTGGGGGGCGGGGAACACCTAAACCATCACATTGGGGAAGTCTCTGTGTCCCTCCTGTGTAGGGCAGCTGAGATCTTCATCCAGGTAAGGGACCCAACATGAGCATCATGCAAAGATGTGTCCTGCACATGTTACACCGGAGGTAATCCTGCTTTTCATTATGGGATTAGAGAGCAACGATTTACAAGGCTTCAGAAGACTTCTCGTTTGTCTGAGGTGTGTGGTGGGGAGGAGTGACACAAGATTAAGGCCAAAGTAGTTTATAAAAGCAGGAAAAACCATTTCTTGCCTTCTCAAATGCAATGTAGGTGGGAGTGGATTCCCACGTCTTAGGGAGCAGTGGGATTGTTTGGAGGGGCTAGGCAAGGTTAATGCCATATGCCACCTCTGTGAGAAGAACTGCAGTGGTATTTTAGTTATTTTGGCACCTTGAAATGTTATAGATCAAATGTTGTTGATCCTCTTTTCCTAGGAAAATGTGCCATTCTGAATTCTTCCTGTAGTGCAAGAGGCATTATACATGTATATGAATGCATCTATATGTGTTTGCATCCATAGAATCATAGAACTGCCTGGTTGGAGATGACCTTGAGATCATTAAATCTAACCATAACCTAACATCTCCCTGTACACATCTGTTAGACCACCTCCCTAATCTCCTCATCCAAACTCCTTTTAAACATCCCTCTAGGCATGGTGACTCCACCATCTCCTTGGGCATCCTGTTCCAGTGCCTGGTGGCCCTTTCAATGAAGATTTTTTTCCTAATATCCAATCCAAACCTCTTCTGGTGAAACTCGAGGCTATTTTACTACTTCTCTGTGTTGCCATAAGTGTGCCTACACTACACCACAGGTCTATATGCTCATGCAAGGCATATTATAGCTCTAACAATGACAGCTCATATAACGCCTCATTCACTCTCCACAAGACTCCACCATCTGAAAAGGTGGGATAGAGGAAAACACCCTCCACAGAACAGTCTCTTTAATGTACCATGGATGAACATGCCTGTCCAAAAATCTCTCCAAGGCCACCTCCAAACCCACTTGTGAAATGCTGGGGCCAGCCAAGATGCGTGTTTAACAAGAGGAACCTCTCATCGTGACGTTTGTGCCTCCGTAAATGTGCAGAGGAACCGAGGGAGTTTAAGAGAGGGTCAACTGCTTGACTAGATGCCTCTATGACAAGAAGGACATCAACACCCAGACAGATGACAGCCTCCTCCTCCTCCAGCTCGTCTTGGTTCCGTTAGGGCTCAGACAGCCGTGCAGCATTATCTTAGCAGTGTGTCCCCACAGCAGAGGAGATGCTCTCTAACAGCTTGTGATACCCCATCTGTCAAGAATTTATAGTTAACTTATAACAGGGGGTTTAGAGGTAAGCAAGAAGTATTTGGCCTGGTGAGGAGATCTCTGTGCAGCTCTGCAGTCTCGCTGCCTGACACATTTGGTTTGGTATTTTGGGGAATTGGTATTAAAAGTATCAGTGATTCATCCATCATTGATAAACAGGCTGAGACGTTCAATAAACATGCTTCAGCAGCAATAACTACATGGATATATAGACAGAGAGATGAATGTGTCTCCTACACTTGTCTCAAGCACAATTCCCCCCAGAACAGTCCAAGCTAGAAGGTATTTTCTACTCAGATTTCAGTTTTGTACTTTGACAATTTAACACATACGATGTAGGGTTTGAGGATTTATGGAGTTGGAGTGCCCAGCTGGGCCCCTTGGCCAGTCACTGCTGTTCCAGCTCCTGGAAACACCAGGAAGAAAAGGTTAGTTCCCTCACTACAAGAAATTTACAGCCTGTTGTGTTATTTGCTCTTTACAGACTTATTAAAACACCAAATGGCTGAAGGCTCTGTGAGAATGACTTGGAGGGAATAAAACAGCTTTGAGTGGAGAAATAAAGACAAATCAGTCACCTTCTCCAAAGACTAAGGCTAGACAAGTTCTGATTTACATCTGCAAGCTCATTTGAAGTCTTCCATCCACCCAAACCCCTAAAGCACCTGCTGTCCAGGGCTAGGGACAGCCCTTAACCTCAGCCCATGCAAATAGCCCACCTAAGCAGCACACTCAGGAAGAAGCTGTGAGGGTTTGCCCCACGTCCCTCACTGCTGAGATGCAGCATGTGCTCCGTGCTCCTGTCACATCATCAGCTCTTGTCAGAAAGCAGGAGAAAAGGGGAGAAGCAGCACTAAAACAGACAATGAGAACACTTCAGAAACCTATCCATCGGGCACCTTTTAAAGGGATTGATTTCTGAGCTTCAAGAGAACAGAAGGAACAGAATCATGTTTCAAGAGAAAAGTAACAGCCCCCAAACCACAGACTTCAATCTGCCCAAATTTCCTATTGCCCTCAGGGTTAGCAGCCTGGGCTAGATGTGGTTTAATGCCTTGTATTGTGGGATCCAACCCAAATACGGGCTTCTCAAGGACATCACACTAACACAAACCTACCACCTTTCTGCTGTCACATTTCTAGGGGGATCAAAAGGGCCAGTGCCGCTCTCACATCACTTCCAACCACAGGGAAATTCGCCTGGCTCCAGTCAAGCACCCACTGCTAGAACCAGTCTCACACAGAAGCAAACCCCAGGCCCTCCATTTCATTTTTATTGCGTTTTTAAAGGCTGTGAACTGACAATAGGAGGAGGGGGAGCCTCTGAAGATCTCTTCGTGTTTTCTTTATCCAAGGGGTCACAGCAAAAAGCATTTTGCTGCTCGGAGGGTGCACAATCAGTGATCTTAGCAGCGTGTTATATAACGCTGCCGAAGCAACGGCTGGCAGCCAGGGTCTACAAGGAGAACCGAGCACATCAAAGTACCCTGGTGACGACACCAACCCCGTGAACGCAGTTGGAGTGTGCTCGCTGTCACTCCAACATCTTTGAAAGGCATCCCTGTGCCAACCTGCCTCTCTTTAATCTGCACAATGAGTTCAGCTCGCCCTCACCAAAATATTGATGTTTTTCTGCTCTGTCTTCTTCCCTTTAGGTACCAAACACTCTGCACCAACACCAACCTCTCAGATTGCCTTTTCTTCCTTCAGTCTAGCCCTGTCAGACTGCCTCTTCTTCCTTCAGTCTAGTCCTGTTCCCACTCCTCTGCTCCTCCTCCAGTCCACCAGGAAAAGTACTGCTGAAATAAATCATACTGAGTCCTATATAAGACCAAAAAATATTACTCCTGTGGTTACCAGCCTGGAATATCCACATCGCTCCGCCTTGACCTTATGTGCCTTTGGTTAAAGGGATGTTCCATTATTAATCCAGCTTAGAGCTGGATTAACTTTTAAAGATACAAAAATGCCCACAAGCCAAGTAAGGTGATATATTTTTGGCTGGTTGGAACTGGCAGGCTGCCAGGCAGGGTTAGAGAGCATCTAGAGCTTAGGAGAGGTGCTTTTAGATATAAATCCTGATAAAACAAAACAAAACCAAAACCACAAAAACCCAGCCAAACAACCCAAAATAAATTACATAAGCAACTAACAGCCAGCAGGACACACAAGACAGTTAATGTTCTCCAGATAGATTTCTACTCCAGGAGAAATTCTTGCTACAGATCACATCTGCCCAGTCTGGAAAGCAGAATCCTGTTCCAACCCGGTGACGTAGATTTTTCAAAGGAGAAGGGTGAAGGAAAGGCAAAGAAGGGGGAAAAAAGGTGATTCAAAAGAGGAAAACAAAACCATGCTGCATAGAAAAAACCCACAACATTAAAGAGGCTGATCCAAAGCCTACTAAAATTGATGTCAATGGGAGGTTTGTTTTCCTCCTTTCATTGGACATTGAATCCTGTCCCTAGAAGACAGTTTCCAAATGTAGCCACTCTAATGAAGCATCTAGAATCTGTATTTGGGGGCTGTAAAACCACAGTGCTTAGAGCTCCCCCCCCAGGTAGGGACTCTGCCTTTTTTGATGTATTACTTAACCCAATTCAGGTTGGAAACCAGAGCTGAGAAGCAGGAGCACACTTGGGAAGAGAGCATAGCAATGGCTGTGATTAGTGAGATGTGGATTTTCACCTTCATCTGCACCAAAAAAAAAAAAAAAGAGGAAAGAAAAAAGAAAGCTGAAATGCCATTTTAAAACACTCTGAAAATAAGGTTTTCAGCTTGCTAAACACACTTAGAATACTAATATGTGTGTTAGCACGGAGAGAGATTTAGTATGCACTTTAAAACAAACTTAAATGCCTCACGTGAAACTGTGCCCAAACATCTATACCCACAAATGGCTGCTGCCTGCAGGATACCTATCCAAGGTGTTTGCATTCATCAGTGCCTAAAGAAGGGATTTATGAGCAGGAAACCTGGTTTCTGGTGGGCACACAAGTGAGGAGCTGAGCAGAAAGGGAAAGAGAAGACTTTACAACACATCTCCTCAGATGTCCAATAAAACAGAAACTGTTGAGCTGCTCCTGTTCTGCTTATTGCAAGGACATTTCTTGTTCAGCATTAAAAGGAGGAGACTCTTACTCATTTACCTCTATTACCATATATCAAAAATGTATAAGCAAAAATAGTCAGAAAATGAGAGAAATTACCTTTGAATAAGTCTCATGCAAAAAGAAAGAAAGAAAAAAAAAAAAAGAGAAATAGTTACAATCTGCCATGAATTATTCAAGCAGCTCCAAATAGAAATTACCACAAATAGCAAGAAGAGAGCTTGCCTTTCTCTACCTTGTGTATGTCCTGCAACAACCCAAACAGCACATTCCACATGGGAAGCTGCCTATGGAGAATTGCATTGCCTGGGGAAAATGTAACGGGAGGCAACAACAAGCAGGGCAGAACCTGCTCTTCTCCGCCTTGCAGATCTCATCTATATGTTTTAAAGCCATTTTGTGTAACTAGGATCTTTCAGCACGTAATGCCTCTGTTGAAAGCCTGCTACTGCACCCAGAGGGATTCAGGGAAAATACTGCAGCCTCGGGGAAGTCTGGGTCCCACAGCTAGGAATTAGGGCTGTGGAGCTGCAAGGGAATCTCTGTTCCTGTATAATTAAGAGTGATTCTTCACTAAAATTGCAGTTTGGCTTCTGTAATACTGACAGCTATTTAGATGCACTATATATTATATATACATAGAATGTACTGGTTGGTGGCTAAACCTCTGTAAATCTCCTTACAGCAATAGGGTGGAGGGGCAGAATTTGGCGTGAGGATGGTGGTACCAGGGCTCACCTACATTTTGTAGGACATAGCATGCAAGGATGGTGGTAACCTGTGCTTTTACCTGTCTCAAGCTGGAGAGAACAGAGCTCCCCTTCTCTAACTTCGGTTACCATGTAACTCCACTGCAGCCTGATCAAATTAAACAGATCAAATGCAGAAACGCAGCCTTACACACCCTGTGTGAGCCCGGCTGGGCAGCTCCCCAGCACCTCTCACACCCAGGAGGATCCTGCGTCTTTTCTCCTGCTCCTCTCCCTTCCTCTCAGTCTCTCCTTTTCTTGAAAAAATTTGGGTCACCTTGCTTACACCAGCACAGCTTTGCCCAATAAGGAGTGCTTTTGTGCAGTTCCCCAAGGGTAAGAATAAGGTGGGGATTGATGCTAGAGGGAGAGAGAGAGAGCTAACCTTGCACAGGAATTGAGCTCTCTCCTTCTGAGAGTCTGGGGGGGGATTTACACACAAGCATTTATATTATTTCTTTTCATACCACTCCAGATGAAAATTCAGATTATTACAAGCTTGCAATATGCAGAAAGATTTTATCTTCCTTAAATGCATAAAGGAAGTCCAAAATCTTTTCTTCCTGAGTGTTTGGGGTGTTTTTTTACTCTTTTCCTTTTAAAACCACACATTCTCCTGCTTTGAAAGCACCACACATTTGCATGTGCCCACCTCTTGAGAGTGTCTCTCTGCCTTGCCCGAGGAGCATGTGCCTAGCTTGAGTCCCCACGGTGAGTGGCAGAATCTGCCATATGGAGGTCACCTTGTCCAGATCCATAAATAGCTCTTTCTCCTAAGCAGGGAAGGGAAGGAGCTACTGAGAGTAATGAAAGAGGAGGCTAGCTTGCATCCGTGCCACTGATTGGTGCCAGGGTTACAACACGCAGAGACTTGTCATGCCAGCAGCAGCGATACCGTCAATCTGCAGGCACAGAAGTCACCTAGTTCCACCACGGGAACATGTGCCAGCCAGTTTTTCATTTCAGTTTTTACACAGGGGTTTGGATGCCTTTCAGGAGTTGAGAACAGATACTTTACAAAAGGTGTCCTTGGGGAGACGACAGCAATTCCCAAGCAAAGGGCTTTGACTGCTTAAAGACATGTGTTGGGGTCTGCCAGGTTGGTTCCATGCTGTGGGTCAGGGCAGGAGGGGTGTTTTGATGAGGTGAAGAAGCAGCATCAAGAAGGCACAATCCAAGCCCCCCACTGCTGTGTAACGGCACAGGCACGACGTGGTTCAGGCACAACCACGTAACTGCCATCAGTCAGTCGCCCAGATTGTGCCAAGGACTTCTCAGCCACGTACTGAAGGTGGAAAGATCAAGATCTGCACATTGTGCAACAAACCTCTTTACTTTATTCAGCTTTCCAGATACCAACAGCTATGAAAAGGCTAAACCAGAACCCTCTGATAGCCAGCAAGGTGCTCAGTTGGCAGCCAAATAATTGATACCTCCCTCTAAAAACAGTCAGGAACATGTCACCTAGCATGCCACATCAGACTGACTTTCACAGACCAGAAAGCTTATTGTTGTGTTTCCATCACAACATCCTGTGCAACAATGCAAAATTAATGAAAATACTGGGGGAAAAGAAATGTTTCCAGGTAAAACACTGGAAATTTAAAGGAGGCCAGAGAGGGAGGAGGAGAGAAAACAGGCCTTTTTTATTTTAATTCAAAAGTATTTTGGAGTGCAATCACCTGATGTCTGGTCAGCATCTACCCTCTTTTTGCTCCAAAATGTTTAGCAGCTAAGTCGTCCATATGGGTATAAGGTTAAGCAGGAGGCATAAGGTATCCATGCACTCAGTTTGCAACTTTGTAGATAGCTACACCTGGTAGCAGCGAGGTGGTAAGCCAGCCATTACCATCTCCTTGCGCGAGTGATTCCAGTGCTCTCCTCTCCATTCCTGCTAAAAACGATCCCCTCCCATTTGTCAGTATGGGAAGGGAAGAGCACTTATCCCTCCATGACATCTTTTTGCATCCCACAGGCTGCAAATCCCTGGTTTGATCTTGTTCAATGTGGAACATCTGACATGCCTGTGATGGGGAGGCTTTAACCGCTCTCATTCCTTCTTATGATACCCATGACTATAGGATTGGATAAAGGGATGAACAGATGGATGGATCATGTATATACACTCTAAAGCCTTTATCCTTTGCTAGGTGTTGGTTTAAGCAATGCACAGTATTTTTAAATAGCCTCTTCTCTTTTCCCTTTCCCCTTCACAAGTTTACTTCTATGTTCCTCCCCTCGGCAGTCTTTTCCCCCCCTCTCCCATACAAACACTTTGAGCCAGAGTCTTGATATAGAAGAAAAAAAAGAACCCACCCACCATGAAGCAGCCCTAAGCCAGTGTTTCCTTTGTCCTTGCTCTTTAAAAGCTGTAGTTGCTGCTCAGATGAGGTAACGGGCCTCATAACACAAGAAGTATGTTTTTCAGAACTTAATGTCCTCTGCCACAGATGTCGTCTCTGCCAGAGGCTTATTAACACCTCAGAAGAGCAAAGCCCTGCCCACAAAGGGAAGGGAATCTAAAGAAGATACACAAACAAAGGAGGTGAATGTTAAAAGCAGCTAATGAGGGGGAAAAGAAAAAAAAAAACCTCTTCCACCTTCCCATCATGGCACTTCAGAACAAGTAGCATTGCCAAGCACTAAAAACCTGGGGATTAAAGAGACAATTTAGGAAGACTTGATATGGGGAATGGAAATCTCCTGGAAGACATTAAAAGAACACAGAAGATCAGCACACATACTTGGGGAAAAGAAGAAAAACCCAGGAAAAAAGAAATAATATATGGCCAACTTTGCATGGACTACCAGAAAAGCTCTTTGGAAATAATCAGGCACATTTGTTTCCTATAAGGTCCTAGAAGAGAAATTTAAATTTAAAAGGAAATGGAAGCAGGGGGACACGCACGAAGCAGCTTCATTATCAGAAAAGATCCTCGTTCAAAGGCACTTACTGAGAGCACAAACCTGTCTGTTTACAAACTGCTTTAGTTCAAACCAATCCTCTTAGAAACACCAAGAAGTACTCACATAAAATATTCACCTCACTGACTTGTCTTTCCTGCTTCAGAAGGGCTATGTGTTGCTTTTGAACTGTTTCCCCCCCCACCCCATCATTGCTACACTTTGTTTTCTTCAGCAGCATGGTTTGGTTTCCAGCATGCAGCATTTAGGGCACAAAATGGAACATAAGAAGTTCCATCTAAACAGGAGGAGGAACTCCTTTAATTGAAGCATGACGGAGCACTGGAGCAGGCTGCCAAGTGGACTGTCCAAACCTGGAGATATTCAAAATCCACTTGAACGTGTTCCTGTGTGACTTTCTTTAGGTGAACCTGGGGGGGCTGGACTCAGTGATCTTGGGACGTCCCTTCCAACCTTCACCACTCTGCGATTCTGTGATTCCTTCCAAAGTTGTCAGGCACAGACTGGCTCAGGTACTGCACAGGCATCCAAGGGGGACTCTCACCACCTCATGCACTGGGAGGAGGTTTCTTTACCATTCCTTTCCAAAGCAGATGAAAAGTGATGCAGATGTCTCTTTACTCCTTAGGAGACAGATGTGGGGAAGCTGAGAGATCATAAAGATCAAGATTTTTTTGCTAGAACAAGATGCTTGCTCAGAAACAAGTTTCACTAGCAGGAATGTGGCAGAGAGCTGGGATCAGACAGGAGAGTAAGACTTCCAGTATGAGAAACAGATGGGTAAGAAGTCCTTACAGGGCCACAAAGATCACCAGAAATAAATAAGTCAGGAGACTCAAAAGGATGATAGGACTGAGCTTGGCCACAGCAAGGACAATAAAATCAGCCCCTGTGAGACTGTTGCTATTTAAAGAAATGTTTCATATGGAAATGAAGAGCCCATGGAGGGCTGAGCTGGGTGAGCAACACACGTAACACTGAAAGTGCCTGGCATTTATCCCCAGCACAGCACACATGGGCTGCAGGGATCATAAGATATCTCTTGGGGGTTGTGAAAACTCAGGGGAGCTAAAAGGATTGAAAGAACACTTAAGCAAGGTTGGATGCTCCCCTCAGTGCTGCAAGAACTGGGTGGTAATTAAAGTCTTTTATTAGTTAAATTGCATTCACTTGTCCAAGGGGAGATAATTTTTTAGCATGAGTCTTGGTGCTTCTTGCCCTTTGTACGATCAAAGTCAGTTAATAAACAGAAGTTACCCTGAACTGTTCCAGACTGGGCTGAAGCTGCAGTGAGCAGCCCAGCCTTTGAAAAAAAAAAAAAGATGAACCATTGAGATGTCCTGGTCAAACACCAGGGCTGGAAGCCCCCATGTCGATAAGGACCTTGGAGAGGACAGTGCTGTTATCTCTACAGTAGCTTAGTCAATCATCAGTCATTGTGGATGTCCCCTTTCTGGAAGTGTTCAAAGCCAGGATGGGCAGGGACTTAAGCAACCTGGCCTAGTGAAAGGTGCCCCTGCTCATGGCAGTGGAGTTGCAACTAGATGATCTTTAAGGTACCTTCCAATTCAAACCATTCCATGATTCTGTGATAGTTTTTGGTACTTTGAGGCTCTCCAGTACAGCCACGCCAACCAGTCATGTCCATGGAGAGGAGACGCATGGAGCCCAGCTTCACCCCCAGGTCAAGCATCAGGTCTTGGGCACTGGATGCACAGTAAGGCAGATGGGCATTTTTCAGTGTCCAGCCCCATTTTTTCAGCCATCCTTGCTTGAGCAAGGCTGAGCCAGCCTGAAAGATGAGGATCATTCAAAGGGCAGGAGGCTGCAGTTTGCTTCAGATGGTGCAGTCTTGGATTGCAGTCAAAGAACTGAATCTTCTGCAGAGATTAACAAGCTCCACAGGTGCAGGGGAAGAACAGGCTCTTCGAGCACAGGAGGAGAAAAACACACAGTATGGAAAAGTGCCCACTGCCCGACTCGCTGGTGAAGCTGTTAAACAACTGCCAGTGGGTTTTCTGGAAGGAGGTCAGGAGAAGCCAAGGTGTGGAAAGTAAGAAAGCAGCAGCTGCCGATGCTCCACAGCCAGCACTAGGAGATACAATCTGATCCTTTGTGTATTTTGTGAGGTGCCTTGTTGGAATCCAAGGACATAGAAAACTAGTTTGTGAAATAATGCTGGTGTCAGAACAGCACCCTCCCTGTGTCGGAGCTGTTCCACAGAGTGGGGCTAATTCACCTTTTGTCTGACTAATAACACTGAAAATCCAAACCTTTCCCATCAGAAAGGTTGAGTTATTTCATGCTACAAACCCCTCGCAGACAGCCTGGCAACAGAACGGGCTCTGCAGATCATTACTGAGCCACAACCAGCCTCAAACAGCACTTCCCAAAGCCTTTCTGCCCCATGGAGGACAAGAACTGTGGTGGGGAAATACCAGCTTCTCAGGAAAGGGCTGTAAATAGCATCAAGTGGGTATGGCAGCAAAAGCAATGCAATAATAAGAAAGAAGAGCTGCTGAGATGATCAGATCCTGGCATTATACTCCCCAAACACTCCTGAAGCCTCCCAGCTTCCATATGGCTCATCAGACACATACAATAACATGCTCGCTTGGAACATTCAGTCCTATAGAAAGGGAAACAAGAAACACAGCCACGTCCTCACGCTCCTGCACACGCGCACACAAAGGCAGTGCCGGAACCCAAAACAAAAGGAACAGGAGCAAATTCTGTGCTGGACTCGGCCTTCTCCAGGCTTCCTGCTCATAAGCTTGCTGTGAACATCAAGCCTTTGGGGAGATGTGCTGCTTCCCTCCAGGGCACATATCCCAGCAAGCCACCAGATGCTCCAGTGAGGCACATCTAGGCAGATGACCCAGTTGTGGGCATGACGGAGACACCGTGCAAACCTAGGCTCCTTAGGTGCATTTGCAGATTGCTGTTGCATATCAGTAGGTATCGCCCAGGACTTCCACAAATCTGCAGCTCCGTGCTAGCCTGCTGGAAATCTTGCCTGTAAGCAAACTGGAGAGCAATTCTACTAGAGAGAGAGCAGCAAAGCTGTGCTGAAGTGACTGAAGGTGGAGGTGGCTCTGTGCAGAGTTGTTGTCACATCCACCTTGGTGGACAGCTGAACAGGGCCTTGTTAAAATCCTCAACCCTCTGTGCTATCAACAGAGCAGGGGTTTAATAGAACAAAAGGTTTTATTAGCTCTGCAAGGAAAACATGGCTGCTCCCTGGATGTTTCCTGGAAGATGTCCTTGTGTGACAAGTCTGTCCTGCCCCAGAACTGCTGGAGTCATGTTCTCACCTGACTGCAGCATTTTATTGTCGGCCTGAGGAAGGATCAGGCCTGTGGTAAGCTACAGGAAAACTTCTCAGTCATGGCTTGTAACCATGAAAACTCCTTCTCCAGCCTACTGAGGCTTAAATAGATGCAGCTTCAGTTTCTGTGATTCTCTTCCAAGACTGATAAGCCAGCATTTGAATTACTTGGGTTTTCAGTCTTCTGGTCTCCACTTTGAGAAACACTTTCAGTTCTGCCAACCTGGCCTGCCATCTTTTTCCTTCTATGAGGCTTTAGAAAGAAAAAAAAAAAAAAAGGACAAATCATCCTTTAAAAAAAAAAAATTGTCCAAAGTGGGGGCTCCTTCACACCTCTATTTGCTTCTAAGGTCCATTGCATCTGACTACCTGAAATGTCTTTGATGTTTTCTCCTTCCTCATGGAGGGGCACATTTTGTTTTTGTTTTGTTTTATTTTTTTTCATCATAAGCAAAACCTAATTCTTGGCTTTCTTGTTAAAATTCTTCAACTGGGCTCCTTGAGGAGTAAAGTAGGCATACAGAAAGTTAATGAGAAATTCTCCCTCTGCCCCTGAGGATTGAAAAGGGGATAACTGAGGTAATATTTGGAACCAGCTCTGACCCTTATAAAGGCTCTCTGGCATCGCTAGAGGAGGAGGAGGAGGCAGAGGAGGAGGTGGATCTGACTGTCCTACATTTTCCTTGTGGATGCTACCACAGCTACTAGTGTGTGGTTTTCCCTCAGCAGCTCTCCCAAGGGGGCTATAAAGAACCGGGTAGAGCAGAATCTCAGAGCTGATCACACAGCCCTGTGCTGGTACCCAGGCAGCGCCTGCGTGGTTCCAGCCTCCTGGTAATAAGTGCTAATTCCATCATTTCCCTAAGACTGGACACCCAGAAAGCTGATGACTAGTTATGGCACCTTCTGCTGGATGTGATCATCTTGTAATATACTAATTA
Organism: Tricholaema leucomelas; assembly: GCA_013400475.1. Taxonomy (NCBI): domain Eukaryota; kingdom Metazoa; phylum Chordata; class Aves; order Piciformes; family Lybiidae; genus Tricholaema lacrymosa; species Tricholaema leucomelas. The sequence goes on from WAAF01018297.1 coordinate 200,831, forward strand.
GCTGGATCAGCTTTCCTCATCACCACGAGCAGTGACTGAACATCTCCCTCTGCCCAGGATGGGCTCTCCTCCCAGCTCCGCTTTGCCGCGCTTCTCCCTGGGAAGCATTTTGTGATACTTTGGATCCCTTGTAAACCGTATTCTTCATTTTGGGCAGTCTTTCAACTCCATGAAAGTTACACGTTGTTTTCATTTCTTCTCAAGTACCTCAGGTCAAAGAAAGACCTATGTCAGTGGCTTTAAAAGCCTAATAAAGTCTTTCATCCAGAGACCTGCTTGCTGGCGCAAAGTCAGGGAAAACAAACTAAGTCATCGAGTGTTGTTCAAACTGTCAGATCCTTTTCAGCATGCTCTTCCTGCCAGCCTGTTCATGTGCATTTGGGGGCTGGGATGGGGAGGAAAGTAAGAAAAAGAAGGGGAAAAAAAAAAGGAAGGAAAAAAAAAAACCTGATGGCAGAAAGCCCATGGAACAACTGGCACCTTTCCAAAGCAGCCTCCCCCCTAGCCCCCAGCTTGCCTTCATGGGCACAGGCGTCTGCCAATCTGTTCTGCACACACACACACACACAGACACACTGCACAACACAAGCAACCAAATGACTTTCCAACAACTTTGCTCACAAGTGCCACTCTACTCCAACTTTGGCACTTTGCGCTTTCCCCTCACCCCCGCCTCCTCCAGGCTTTGCCTCCCAACAAGCTGGACAGGTTCCAGTATTTAAAAGCCCATTTAACCACTCCCTTTTGTTTGGAAATGCTAAGCCTTGATCTGATTTTATCGACCCTGCCGTGCCAAGAGGAGGAGGATGCTGAGGGTTTTTGAGGATCCTGCAATGAGCTGAAAAGCTCCAGGAGCTCTCCAAGCTTCAGGAAGGGCTTTGCCCACTTTGCAGCAGCCCTCGTGCTATTGAGAAGCCCCTGAAGTAGAGCATGTACCATTTGTGGGACCACACAGGATGGCATCCACTCTTGCTTTTGTGCCCATTTCTCCCTTTAGAAACTTCATTATTGGCATGTTTAGGAGCTGAGACTCAGTGCCATGCTTGGCTGGCACTGTCTATTGATGGTTAAATAGTTCTTGACACTCTGAGCCTTGTTCCATGCTGCTATGCCCAGGAAAAGCAGAGTGACAGGGGAGGGAGGCAAAGAGGCAAGAATAGGACCTCTGCTCTGATTGACAGTTGTAATCTTCCTGGTATTGTTAGGAGACATCTTCCTGCACTTGATAAACCCAGCATGATTACATGAAACATATCCTTTTAAAATATGTTTCTCTTTTCCATAGAGCAAGTAAAGCCAATTGCATTTAGAGCTAATTTCAATTCCTTTGTACAGTGCAGCCTTTGGATGCCCTCTTAAGGATGCAAGGATGGAAAGTTCGCCTTATCAACATCCTTTGCTCACAATCCCAGAGCAGCTCTTACCATCAGTGCTAGAAAGGACTGATTACAAGTTGGACAGAGCCACAGAGCTCTGGGGTAACAGAAGACCCTTCCCAAAAATCTACCTCCCTTTCCTACATGGTTATTCTTTAAGGTAGACCTGGAGAGGAGGGATAAATTTGCTCTGCCACTCAGTGCGTGGGGGAAGATGATACTAAACATTGACTACCCAGACCATCAGCCACAGGAAAAGACATTTTGGTCTGATTCTTGACATCAATCACCCCACTAATTCTGTACTGCTGCTGGTCATGATGCTGCTGAATGGGGAAGAATTTGAACATCCATCCAGCTGCTATAAATTTGAATGAATAAGAATAGTTCCTCATCCATGGCAATTTACACCAATCAAGGCTCTACCTTCATGTATCTGGCAATCTGGAGGAAGGAATCTGCCTCCTGCTAGGCAGCTACTGACATGGTTTTGACTGTCCTACATTGGCTCTGCCCTTTTCTGCTTTTCATTTTCCACTATAGAGAAAATAAAAAGGAAGAAATGATGAGCAAGCAACTGTGGTCAACAAAAGCAGCAAGATCATAGAAATGTAGGATGGTTTGGGTCGTAAGAGACCTAAAAGATCATCTAGTTCCACCCCCGCCTCACCATGAGCAAGGACAGCTTCCATTAGACCTAGCTTACGGCCTCATCCAGCCTGGCCTTGAACACCTCCAGGGAGGGGACATCCACCCCTGCCCTGGGCAACCCATTCCAGTGTCTTACCACCCTCACTGTTATCTTCCTAACATCCAGTCTAAATGTTCCCTCTTCCAGCTTAAAGCCATTGCCTCTAGTCCTGTCAAGCTCTTGTGAAAAGTCCCTCCCCAGCTTTCTTGTTCCAGAGAGACCCTGTCTAAAAATTCACATAGAAACAGAGACTTAGGGCATTGAGAAGAGCAGAGCCTGGAACCATGTCACTGAAAAACAACTGACACACAGACACTACCCAAGCAACTTTCCTTGGTCCAAACAAGTCAGATATTTTTGATATCCCGCAGCTTCAAAGAGGGTAACAGGCAGCTGAGTGCTAGTGCTGAAGATCACGTTAGCCTTACTGGATTATTCAGGTCATGCTAAACAGCAAATTCAGTGGATTAAAAGAGCCCTCATTCCTGCTGTGCAGTTTTAACAGCCTTCAAGTTACACAGAGGGGCTGAGGATGCTCTGTAAGTCGCATGCCTTGTGTAGCACTTTATAGTCAGACAAGCTCAGCAAGGGGCATCTGCCTTCCTAAAAATTGCCATTGACCCATTCCTGTTTAGGAACATTGAGAAACCAATGGACTCGCCCAGCAGCTATGTGAAAACCTCTTTGCCAAGCCATGCAGAACTCACTTTTGTGTGCGCAGTGTATCGGCATTGTGTTACCATGACAAAACCAAATTACCACCATTGAGGATAGCCTTTGCTAACACAACAGCCCTTCTATAGCAATATACTCGTGTGCACAAATGATAGCACAATGGAGTGGATGTGTAACTGCTACTGGATCTCTGTAGTAGTGGTGAACGGTTTTTCAGCTCCTTTCTTGTCTTACCCGAGTTGTTCTCCATGCAGGAGTCGGTGTAAAGTTCAGCAGCACTAAGCTTGGTGCAATGTTGTGGTCTCCTGTTAACCTGCTGTCCCTGCAACTCTTACAGAGCAAGGCAGGGTGTCCCCAGTTGTCAGTGCAAAACATCTGGGGAGGTTTCTGCTGTGTCAAGCACTGTCCTGGCTCTCATTATGGGTCAGTGAAACTGTAGGTGTTCCTGTGCGATGACCAAAATCAACATGGTACCACCTGAGTGCTACCAAAATCACTCAGTCACTAAAGCTGCATTTCAGATGTCAATTAAAAGAGGCTTTCCAAGTCCAAGACATTGTACTGCCTGGGAAATGAGGTTCTGGGACAGGTAAGAAGAGAAGCACCCAGCTTTCTCACCCTGCCACACACCCACCAACATGCTCATGAGCCCAGCACACAATGACAGAATCACAGAATCAGTCAGGGTTGGAAGGGACTACAAGGATCATCTAGTTCCAACCCCCTTGCCATGGGCAGGGATACCCTAGCCTAGACCAGGTTGGCCAGAGCCTCATCCAGTCTGGCCTTAAACACTTCCAGGGATGGGGCCTCAACCACCTCCCTGAGCAAACCATTCCAGCCTCTCACCGCTCTCATGCTCAACAACTTCCTCCTCATGTCCAGTCTGAAACTCCCCACCTCCAGATTTGCTCCATTCCCCCTAGTCCTGTCACTGCCTGACTGCCTGATATCCTAAAAATGGAGCCAATGGAGCCACAGCTCTGCAGAAACAAAGTTTGCAAAATGCCTGCTGCTGAGACAGACAGCTGAGGTGGGATCTCTGACATCTAATAGAGGTATAAACTGGGCAGTTCCCTTCTTTTCAGGGCAGTGGTGATGGGGTGTCTCTTATCCCCTACTGCCCATGCTGGAAGACTCATAGGAATTAAATATTATTAAGACTTCTCCCTCTGTCATAACTGGTAGAAATTAGTTGGCAGGCTTAAAAAATATTACAGAAACTGATAGACAGAGACACCTACACACTGCTTGGCATAGCACAGAACTGGCTTCCTGAGAAAAACATGGCTAAAAATGAAAATGGTCAGACCCTGAGTGGGTCAGGAAGTGGATGTGAGCTTGCTGGTAGCGGGCAGGCAGAGTCCTTGTGGAGGCAGACAGCTCTCCAGAAATGCAACAAGCAATGTGAAAGAGAAGGATTTGGCTTAGAGTAAAATGCTAAAGCATGCACAAAGGTTTAGGAGGACAATTATTCCCAAGACTAACCTCAATCAGCAGCTTCACAGAGTAGCTTTGACCTCACAGTCAGCAAGTTATGGGCTCAAGTCCTACACCCGCACCCAAAGGTCCAAACTAAAGCTGAAGCAGTTAATTTTCTATGTACAGTTATCATTGTAAAGCCAAGATACAAAAATGATCCTCTAAGAAAGTCCTCCACAAGTCAAACCTTACTTTTTGCTGATATGACAAAGTGCAGCTTGCCACAGGAACTATTTGACAAAGGATTTGTCACAAAAGCTTGCAGACATTTCTGGTTTGTTGGGTTTTTTTGGGTTGTTTTGTTGTGTTTTGTTTTGTTGTGTTTTTTTTACTGCTAAGAAAAATCACCAAGAGCTTCCACAAAGGACTTCTCGAGGGTAGAAGATGGTAAAGCTGAACATTCATCACTATCAGATCAGGGAGCAGATGGAAAAACCACAGAAAGAGGTTGCACTGAGTTTGCTGTTCCTTTAAGTCGCTGATGGATTCACACATGATGCAACTAGACACAACACAGCACTTGCATCTTCCTGCATCAGTGATTCTGCAGACATAGATCTTTCCACCCTCCTCTTCCCCTTTCCAAGGCCCAGACATATTTTTTGTCTGCAACTGGATACAATCACATTCTGCATACAAGCCCAGCAAAACAAAACATCCCATTTTCAGTTCACAGAGCTGCCATGGCAGGAATAAATATTATGTTGTTTGTTGGGGGTTTTCTTTCTGGTCGCTGCTGCTTTGTTTTCCAAAAGCATTGTTCTACACAGCAGTTTGACAAAATGTATTCTTCCTGATTCAAGACTTTGCAGCTAGCTGCATTGTGGCCACGTTCTCACAGAAAAATCCAACCCTTCCAAGCCAACACCCAAACCTCTCTAAAATCGAGACCTCTACATCTGTAAATCCAGGACAAACACTGGATCTGCTTCCAATTTCAGCAGGAAACCACCAAACACAAGGTCTCAGAAGTATCATCATGATTTGCAAGAAGAAGATTAACATCTTTGGCTTTGCCTCTCTGCTTGGAGCACACCACAGCTGACACCAAACTAACATACCACCTGACTCCAAACTAACACATTTGAAGTTGCATCAATTAGGAGACACAGTAACCCCAAGGAGTTTAGGAGAAAACACCCCAAGGTGCAGCAGCCCTGCACCAACCACTGTTGTGTTTTCAGAGGCATGCCGCTTGGCATTGCTGAATCCAGTCAAGCAATGACCCCTCCTTGGAAGAGGAACCTGCCCAAGTATGGGCTTTATGATCCTGACACAGATTTACCAAGCTCAAACACCTATAAAGGAGCCTGAACTCTCTGTGCAGGGGACAGCTTTGGGAATTAGCATCTTTTTTCTCCTCGTCTCTCCCTTCTCACTTCCATTGCCTGATATGGTGGCAATTTCCCTCTCCCTGTTGCTTCCCTCCCCATCCTTCCTTTCTCTCTTCCCACTCTGCCAGCCAATGACAAAAATAGAGATGAGACAAGATGCAAACTCGTAAAAGAAGGGATTTTTCCATCTTTTAATGCAGAGGGGGATTAGTTCGCATGCTGTCTGACTGCAAAAGCATCCCAGGTTAGGCAGGTGAGATTTGAGGGGTGCTGTGTGATGCATGGAGCCAAGCCTACCCCTTGACCTCCATCTCCCTGCCTGCATTGCCTTCAGCTTTATTGAAGGCACTTGGTGTGAAATGGTTTACAGCAATGACGCTCTGTGCTTTCTAAGCAGCCTTTGTGCAGAAGGAGCAGTTATATCAAACCCACGCCCTGCGTGGTGTGCTTACCTTTAGCTGGTGTACCTGGGGAGGAATGGTTCCCTGGTTTTGCATCACTAATAGAAAGAAAATGCTTCTGTGCAGACACTGGTTCTGCAGCTCGGCAAACACGATGCTGCCATACTCCAAGGTTAGAATCCACTTAAAGAAACTCAAGTTACCGACAACTTAAGAGTGAAGGGAAAATATTAATTGATGCTTACCTTGGAGTGTGGCTGGTTGGACTTGCAGATTTCTGGTTCCCCAGCAAGAACTGCTTCACTGGGCTTTTTTTGTGGCTAAAAAAAAAAAAAAAGGAAAAGAAAACTGTTGTAAGACCAAATCAAAAGGCAAAATCACATCAAGATTATGTTGATTATATCAGCACAGGTAGCTTTAAAAAGCTCTGTTTGTTCCAGGGTTTATTTTGATTTTTGGGAGGTGCTGCAGCTGATCAGATTAAACTTTGCAAAATAAATTTAAAAAAAAAAAATTCATTGTGGCTTCAGCCTCAGTTTTGTTGGACAACTTTTAGTGCTCGGCCTCCAGTCACTTCACATGTTGTGCCTCAGCTCCACAGAATCAGTCAGGTTGGAAGAGACCTCTAGGATCATCCAGCCCAACCTATCACCTAACCCTTCTAATTAACTAAACCATGGCACTAAGTGCCTCATCCAGCCTCCTTTTAAACACCCCCAGGGATGGTGACTTCACCACCTCCCCGGGCAGCCCATTCCAATGGATAATCACTCTTCCAGCTCCTTCCTTCCTGTCCCAGTTTAGGGCCATGAGCTACCTGGGATTGGAGGACAGAAATGACACTTACTCCTGGGCTGTATCAAGAGAAGCATGGCAGCAGGGCAAGGGAGGGGGTTCTGCCCCTTTACTCTGTTCTTGTGACACCTCACCTGCACCCCACTGTGTGCAGTTCTGGAGCCCCCAACACAAGAAGGACATAGAACTGCTGGAGTGAGTCCAGAGGAGGCCACCAAGATGCTCAGAGGGCTGCAGCAGCTCTGCTATGAGGATAGGCTGAGAGAGTTGGGGCTCTGCAGCCTGGAGAAGAGAAGACTTGGAGGAGACCTTGTAGAAGCCTTCCAGTATCTGAAGGGAGCCTACAGGAGGGCTGGGGAGGGACTATTGACAAGGTCTAGCAATGACAGGATGAGGAGGAATGGGTTTGAAGTTGCAGAGGGGAGACTGAAACTGGATATTAGAAAGAAGTTGTTTGCAGTGAGGGTGGTGAGACACTGGCACAGGTTGTCCAGGGAGGTTGTGGAGCACAGAATCACAGAATGTGATCTTCAATCATATTTGGTGATTCTGTGCTCCACAACCTCCCTGGAGATGTTCAGGACCAGGTTGGATGAGGACTTGAGCAAACTGTTCTAGTGGGAGGTGTCACTGCCATGGTGGGGGTCTGGAACTGGATGATCTTTGGGGTCCCTTCCAACCTAAACCATTCTATGATTCCTTTTGAAGAGCAAGAATGAAGATACTGGACACTGATTAGAAGTTTAAAGGGAGATTCTACTTACAGGTGCATATATGCAGAAGGCAATCAGGTAGAATGGATACATCCACAAGCTAGGCCAAGTCTATCAGAGTAAAACCTTCTAGAATCCTCCACCGCTTCTACCTTCAGCAGGCCTAAGAGTAGGCCCCAACTGCCAGCCGCAGCTTAGGCCTACAAGGCCTCAGTAGGCTGCATGACGCAGCTCAAAATTCCCTGCCAGCTAGAAGCCATCTCCCACACACAGAGCATGAGTGGTGACATGCTCTGCCCGGAGAAAAGCGAAGGGAGGAAAGGCAGGGACCTGGGGCTGCTGGTGGATAGTAGCTGAACATGAGCCAGCAGTGTGCCCAGGTGGGCAGCAGAGCCAATGGCATCCTGGGCTGGCTCAGGAGCAGTGTGGGCAGCAGGACAAGGGAGGTTCTTCTGCCCCTGTGCTCAGCACTGCTCAGGACACACCTGGAGTGCTGTGTCCAGTTCTGGGCTCCTCCATTGCAGAGAGATGTTGAGGTGCTGGAAGGTGTTTGGAGAAGGGCAGCAAGGCTGGGGAGGGGCCTGGAGCACAGCCCTGTGAGGAGAGGCTGAGGGAGCTGGGGGTGTGCAGCCTGCAGAAGAGGAGGCTCAGGGCAGAGCTCATTGCTCTCTATAACTACCTGAAGGGAGGCTGTAGCCAGGTGGGGTTGGGCAACCAGCAACAGAAGAAGGGAACACAGCCTCAAGCTGTGCCAGGGGAGATCTAGGCTGGATGTTAGGAGGAAGTTGTTGGCAGAGAGAGTGATTGGCATTGGAATGGGCTGCCCAGGGAGGTGGTGGGGTCGCTGTCCCTGGAGGTGTTCAAGCAAAGCCTGGCTGGGGCACTTAGTGAGATACCTAAAGTGAACCCAGGCCCCTCCCCAAACTCCCACACTTCCTCATCATTCAAAGCTGAGATTAGTTCCAGAACTGCTCTGGGACATCCCATCACATCTTGCCTAAGTTTATCACTAAACTCAGGTTTGTTTTTTTCTGCTCCCCAAATGAGCAATGAAAACAACTCAAGGTTAACAGAAGATGAATTTGTAGGTATCAGCAGTACAGCTTCCAGGGTGACCACTCACACAAATCAGGACAAACTCCTCCAGTCCCACAAACACCTCGGCAAACTTCTCAGCCATTTCTGAAGGCAAAGCAGAGGTCCTGAGACGGGTTCCTTGAGCAGACCATGCTGCTTTCCCTTGTGAGCAGGTGCTCATTGCTCTTTATTTCTACTCCACGCTGATTTCCAAACTGCAAGGTCCTGTCCCTCACCTCCGTGCATCACACAGTCACTTGTACCAGCACAATGTTTGTGAAGGGAAGGTTTGAGAAGAAATACCGAGCCCAGGGCTTCACCAGCCTAAGGGACAGTGTCATGATGCTGGTGTTTGATAAAACTAATTGATCACATCTTCTCAGTGGACCTCCTACAGCTCTCCACATTTTACCAGATGGAAGCAGAGAGACTCCATCCAGAGATGTGAATCAACAAAATACGACCACAAAACCAAAATCATTCCCTTTATGTTTGGGTTTTTGGGGTTTTTTTTTGATGAATGCTACTTGGTAGAGCTACATAAATCATTTTCTCTAGAAGACATTGGTCTGGCCTTCTTAAAAACACTTCAGAGTTCACTAAAAGAACTTTTCTCAGAAGACAGATTTATCAAGATCACAAACTTCCCTGGAAATCTCACTGTAAATATTTTTTAACCTACTTTTCTTCCTCTCTTCCTCCCCAGGAGCTCTTTGTCTCACATCAATGCTCTGCCATTCTCAGATCCTATGAGTCCTTCTGCCTCGATGCTTCTTGGGATAAAATGATCTTTACCAGCGACTCCGATAGAGCTGATTTAAAGGGGTCTTTTGCAATTCTTCTCTCTCCTCTCTGCTCTTGCAGCTGTAACTGCTGCTGGATTTAATTTCATTTTTTAAAAAGCCAAAACCAAACCAACCAACCAAATAAACAAAAAAAACCGCAAACCAAGCAAACAAATAAAAAACTAAACCAAAAAAAACCCTAAAAGGCATCTTAAACCCCTCTCCCCCCACACTCTCCATCCCTTCCTGCCAGAAATGACCCCTCTCATCAGTGCTCAGAATGGCAGCGAGGCTGTGTGAGCCAGATGGGAGCTGCTGAAGACCTCCAAGATCAAGCCACCAGCCTTCAAATTCTGACATTTGGTCGTGGGTGGCAGATTTCTTCCCTTCACACTTAACAACATTGCAAACCACAGTAGTTCTGTCTGATGGGGAATCAGAGGCTGATTAACCTTATCTTCTTCTATGCAGATGTGGAGAAACAATTTCCTACCCATGTTGGCCATAACTGATCTTTGGATTGTTAGCCAATGCAGACTGTGGCATCCCAAGCCTTAAACCCTCAGTGTGCTGCACAGACCTCAAGCAGGGATACGGTGCCATTCTCTCTGTAGGAATCAGGAGGGAAACAGAATTCCCTCTTTCCTATGCTGCCCTACAATCACCCTGGAAACCAGCCCTGAATTTCCCTAAATTTTTAGCATCACCGCAAGACATTTCCTGGTGGGCCAAAAGAATCCACTCCCTCTCCCACATCCCAGGTTGTGACGCTGACCCAGCAGGACCTTTCCCAGTACAGAAGGGAGGAGTAAGGACAATGATGCCCTTCTTCTTTTTGGCAATAAGGAAGATCCTCCTTCATGTGCTTTGATTAAACCATGTGCCTGCACCGTGAGCTCAAAATGACACTTTTGAATAATTTAAGATAACCATAATAGAAACAGTCAAAAATCTCTCGTAGAGACCAAACCCCATTCCTCTTGCAGCTTCTGAATTAGTTTCTTGCTTGTAACTACTTCTGCTCTATCTTAAGAGCTATTAGAAGGGGGGGAAAAAAGGCAGAAAGCTCGATGGAAGGGAATATTAGGAAATTACTAATGTGTTTTCGAAAGCACCCATTGCTTAATCTTCTGCAGTGCTATTTCTGGGTTCCTGTGCAGCTTTCATCTTCACACAAAGTGTTTTCACTCTCTTTGCACTCTCCCAGCCCTAGTCTGGAGAGGAAAGGTTGGTTTTGTGCATTTTCCCCCTGTTCCACTGGAGGTGAAGCCCTGCTGTGTCAGACGCTGGGGTTATTTTTGTTGTAAGAGAGGTGATCTATTTACTAGACAATGTAAATCCATTTGGATTTCCCAGCTCCAAAGTTCCTTTTGTTAGTTATATTGTAAGGCATGTATTAGGAGGGTTACATTTATGTAGTGTGTTTATGTAGATAATATCTATCATATACATTTTTTTTTCCCTTTCTGTCCTGTTTTTAAAAGCGAGGAATGCTGAGTCCGCTGCAGCTGAGGTCTTTGCTGCTTTTTCATGCTCTGCTTTCAGGAAAGCAGAAACGCAGCCTCCACCTAAACTACCAGGATCAGGACATCATCATCTTCTCCCCAGCAACATCTGGAATATTAACAGACTAGAGTGGGGTTGGAGTTGCATTGCCTGAACCAATCTCTAGCAGGAGCCTCCCCTCACTGCTCCCAAGAAGGGAAAAGCAGCGGCGAACGTGAGTAGCAGCCGCACTCACCACTGCGTGACTCCGGTTTCATGCCTGCACTTCTGCATTGATTTATGGGGCAGCTCATTTCCAGACCCACCTCCTTCAGGAGGAGGAACTCCATGTGAATAATAGGGTCCTATATCTCTTAAAGCAGTCGCTGCTTCTTTCCCTGATTGGGGAAGAGCAGGGTGGGGGGAGGGAAATTATGGCCAGGAGAAATATTTCTCCTCCCTTCGGATGGGTCTGGAAATGAACTGCACAAGCAGAGTGCATTTTGCACTCGGGGGAAAAAAATAAGAAGAAGAAGAGAAAATAAATTTTAAAGAGATGTAAAGCTCATAACCAAAACCACAGCTCGAGAGGGCGAGCAGGAGATCCCACAACCCACTCCCATGGTTAGAGCCACACAATGGGAGCCACGCGCGCCTGCCGCCCATTCAATCTCTGCCTTCCATCTCTATATCTCTATACACATGCCCCACAAAGGCATATTTTCTACGTTAAGCCTATGGATTACTGGCTCAGGCCCTTGCAGGGGGAAAAAAAAGAGAGAGAGAAAGAAAAAAAAAAAAAATGGAAAAAAAAAAAGTGTTGCCAAGGCAACGAGCCAGGGGTTGCTATGGCATCTTGGAGCCGAGCAGCTGGGCCAATCCCCGCTCCCCGCGAGCTGGGAAGGCGCAAAGCCTCTAAATTTAATGTCAGTGTGGAGAGGAAGGGAAGCTGTTGAGGCATGCATGATGCTGAGCGTGCGCTTGCTAAATGCGGACAACATGGCCCCCATGATTAGGACCAGCACACTAATGAATATTCATTGGGCTGATTAAAGCAAAGTCAATTAACTACTTGACTGCTTGATTTTTTGCCGGATTTCAGTCGTCTCTTTTAACCATTTTGCCACTGGGGATGCTCTTGTTCTCCCCTTCATCTCCCTCTTTCCTCCTCTGTATTTCCTCACGCTGGCAATTAAGGTTTAGATTATTTTTTTCCTCTTATGCCTTTATTCCCCCCTCCCCCGACAATAACCCACCCTACTCAGACTTTACAGCTCAGTTTATATCACCAGTAAATCACATTCTTCCAGTGTCACTTTCTTCCACTGCAGTTGTAGGTAAGCCAGAAGGTCACAGATTTCCATCAAGTTTTTACATCTCATGTACGATTTAATTCCATACCCACAGCTCAGCCATAACACTGATTTTCTCCTTCACAGTGGGATTCTCCCCCCATCCCCACAGTCCTTTGTTTTATAACACAGGGAGTTGCTGTGAGCCAGGTCAAGGGCTGTGGAAGATTTTTTTTCTTTCCCCTTCTCTTTTGATTTGTGACATCAGGATTCCTTCAGATGGACAGCTCAGACCGAATGTTCTGGGAAACCTAAAGGGGTCTTAAAATAAAGCAACAATTCATTACAGCTGGGCTTCAATTTAGAGAGAGATCCTTCTACCAGCACGGGAGTGATACAATAAGTTGGCAAAGAGGACTCCATATTTCATAGAGATCATTTTTCAGGAGGTGCCTGCACATTAAAGCATGAGATTCCATTAAAAATAAATGAAAAATTGTTGGCAAAAAAACCCCAACCCTCAACAACAACAAAAATCCACATTTGTATATTCAGCCCTTGCAGCCTAACCCAGGAAAATATTTCTGGTTTCATCACCTTCTCTGCCTTGTTTGGAAAACTCTCTCCCAGCTTCTTGTACTATATATACAGAAGTGTGTCAGGGAAAGATGCATTTACATGATAGTTGTGACTCTGCTGGAGGGGAGTTATTAATAGTTGTAGGTAAGGTGTCTGATGGAGAGCAAAACCTGAGTGGGATCACCGAGCGCTTAGGCTCCTGTCTGTGTCAGCAACTGAAATAAAAAGGCACAGAAAAAGGCAGAATCTACAGAAGGGTAAGGACAACAGCAACTTCCAACATGCTGTGTGTAGCTCAGCTACTTGCAAGCAAACAACAACAACAACAAAAAAAAAAAGGGGTGCTGGGGAGGAAATTAATGGAAGAGGAACAAAGCCAGACAGAGCACAACCAAAGGGGGAAACTTGCATCAATTTTAACTGCAAAGTGGAAAAAAAAAAATATGAATTTGCATTCTGTAAGCCTCATGGACTTAAAAGTTTATTATTTTGCTGGCTGATGTATACATTCACGTGGGTTTATATACATAAATAGTTATAAAAATAGTTAGCTGCTTTGCAACATGCCACTAAAATTGGGGGAATCAGGGAATTACACAGCTTTCTTCTGCTCTACAAGCCATTTCTCTGCAAGCTCGCTGTGTGTTCATCATCCCTCTATTTAGGCCACTCTCCCAAGTTTTAATCTTTTCATTTGCAGTCAAAAATTCCACCCCTGTTTGGACTCCCTAAGGTGTTGGGCTTCCACTTTGTGCTGGCTGAGGCAGGAGGAAGGCTGAGCTGGCAGGCAGGATTCGGTGCGTGCGTTCCCAACTCACATTTTTCAGGGCTTTACATTTTGTGCCATCAGAATCAGAAATCTGCATAGCAACACTGAGCTCCGTGGGGTGACATATGTCACCTCCCCAAATCCAGAGGAAAACCCCAGCAAATAATTGCCTATTTCCAAATTAAAAGCCCAACAGAAGGAAAAAGGAAGGGGAGCACATTAAGCTGCCACAGTCAGCTTAAAAAAAAAAACCCAAACCAACCCACAGTATTTTGGGGGCTCTTCACTGAAAAGAAACCCAAACCATTTTTCATCTATGTGCTGTGGAAATCTCCTCAGAGGGGGCAACATGCAAGCGTGGATGTAAACAAAGAGAAGCAGAATAATTCTGTTGCCACAAAATATTTAGAGAGCCGCATTCGAATTCTAACTGGGTCACGAATGAAATGCAGTCAGCAACCTACAGCAGGGGAAAAAAAAGGAAAGGGGGAAAAAAAAAGGAAAAGAAGACAAAACCCCACCCCAGAGCTGTGCCACTCAGCAGTCTGCAGCTCCTGGTCATGAGAGGCCACAGCATTAGCCAGGCAGGGTGTTGCAGGTCAGGATTAAGACGCATTAACCAATTCATATGGAGGAAGCCTGCCCAGCACCTGCCCACAATTTGACAATTCTCTTCGTCTCCCTTCCACATGGATCAAATCCTCCTCTACTTGGAGAAGGATTTGGGGTTTTTTTTGTAACATATAATGTGATTCTGGGATAAATTTGCATCCCTGAACTGTGAAAAAGCATTTTAGCTTCAAACCTACACAAGAGTGAGAACTACATGGTTATTGTGCTTGTGTTGAGAATGATGCTGAGATACAAAACCGTTCAGAGATGTGGATGTGTGAGCATAGACACACGCAGAGAAACTACAGCAGCCAGCATCCATTCAGGTTCTAAGCTATGTGGCAAATTCCATAAACTATTAAAAACCCCACAAACATTCAGCCCCAGAATCTTCAGCTGCACAATGGAAGAGATCCTGACTGCAAAGCCATCGAGAGGAGCAGTAAACTCAGGGTTAAGTCTCTGGATTCCCGACTGATACTCTCAGCCTTTCATCATGTCTCTGTGAATTTTTATTCCTGTACTCAGGGGTAAATTAAGGCTGGTGGTGTCAATACAGACTTTTGAGCCCTATTTCAACATTTCTTATGTTTCACCTGTTTAATTCAGACCCTTTAAGTTTGATTCCTCCTTGGCCCCCAGCCCCCAAACAATTTAGGAGGAGTGTTCAGGGTTTTCTAATCCTCTTTTGAAATGCCATCTTTTTCCAGGAGGTTATATCCCACCAAACTCCCCCGCTTCCACTTCTACCCCAAGCCATCCTGTGCATGTTGTGTCAAGGCAAGAGCCATTTTTCCCAGGCAGAATAACTTCCTTATAGTTCAATTCTGGCAAGATGACAGCTGATCAGCCTCTCCTAAAGCACCCCAAAGCTATGGAGAACCTCAACTTTTGCATCTATCTGAAAAAAAAACAAACCCAACCAACAACCAAAGCCCCAAACCCAGCCAAAATCCTGCCTGATGCATTTGAGATTAAAAAGCTGATGTCTGGGATTAAAGCAGCCCGGGTTTGCAGTGGTTAGCCATGCTAACCAACCAGCAGAGTTATCTAATGGGGGATACATGTGATTGCTGGAATGCCTCGGCAGTAGACGCCGCGTCCCTTCCTCCCCGCACGCACACACATGGCATTTCTAATAGGATCTCTTCTCCTCTCCCTCTCCCCCGCTTTCACAATCTGTCGCTCTCCAATCTGCCCACTCTGCTCTATTTTCCCATCCAATATTCCCCCCCAGCACCTTCTCCTCCTTGTCAGCCCCCATCCCTGCTCCCTCTATCTCCTTCTTCCTTCCAAAGCCCTGTTAGTGGTCACAGTAGCCCCAGCACCGTTGAATCGGTCAGGGTTGGAAGGGACCACAAGGATCATCCAGTTCCTTGGATGTCATCCTGCCATAGGCAGGGACACCCTACCCTAGATCAGGGTGGCCAGAGCCTCAGCCAGCCTGGCCTTAAACACCTCCAAGCTTTGGGTCTTTGGATATTCAAAGCAGATTGGTTAAAACAAAAAAAGAGGGAAAAGTTATTTCTCCACTTCCTATCAGCACTTAAAAAACACAGTAATTAACTGGCTCCTCTAATAATTTAGTGCCTAAAATCAATTTTTCATAGTGATAGGCTACATTATTAATACCCATCTTACTTGCTGCTGGCTTATCAGGAACTTTACAAACAAGTTCACTATCACTCTCTCAGCTTTACAGAGTGGAAGGATCAGCAGAGGGAAGGGAAAGGCTCAGTCAGAGCTCCCTAGCAGGCTGGGAGCATAGCCTGAAATAAATTAGGTCTCCTGGGTTCCAGTCCAGTGCTCTACCCATTAGTCTCTGACTAAGAAACAAATGCTGAGGCCAGAAAATACATAAATTGAAGCAACACTTCACTGTTCCTTGTAGTCTGTAGAATAATTACTAGATGCAGATGTAGCTAGGTATGCCTGAGGCTTTGGTGATCCCAGGGATATATTTATAAGATCTGATTTTTCCTCTAGACCATCCTCCTGCTCTTCATGAACTATTCACTCTGCCTGAAATTTGGCCCAAACTTGGGAAGTGTTGGACACAAAGATGTCTGAGCAGATCAGCTGGTTTAAGGAGTTCAGGGAAAGCATCAGGCTTTATCTAGGCCTGGCAGGATTAGGGAAATAAGTATTTAATTTCCCAGAAGAGAGCAAGCTTGCAGCCAGCTTAAGTGTGCCTACAGGTGGACACATACATGCACACATGGGAACATGTCAAAAGCTCCACTACAGCACTCAGAGAAGGGGAGAAATGGGTTTTAGGCAGCATGCAAGACAACAACAGCTCTCATGAGGAAGGGGGAAAGGGTCTATACACTCAGACTCCTGGAAAAGGGTCTATACATTCAGACTCTTTATCTTGTAGGTGTCTCTTGCCTTTTGCCATCTGCACAGCTCAGAGATGAGGACAGCACTCATGGAGCGGTGGGCATAGCAGAGCACTGAGTTCCTTCATAGAACAGGGAGATGCCAAGGAAGCACTGATCAAGGATCCTGTGGCATAAGGATCCTAGAATACCTGAATAGTTTTTTTCTTCTTTCCAGGAGACAAGAGCACCTTCTGCTAGGAAAATGAACACGAGAAAGCATTATAACCAGGAGGATCCTGCTGGTGTTCCTGTGGACCAAGCAAGCACTTGCATTTAAGAATAGTTTTAAGTGGGAGGGGAAGCCCAAAATTCCTGAAAAGGCCAGAAATCTGAGTTAAGTTCTTACCCCCACTCTAAATTCAGATCTGCCACACACTGCACTTCAACAGGGTAAAACACATCATGACTGATATCACAGCCTGTTGCAATGCAATGCTTGTATCACACAGCAAGAGTCAGGGACTCGCAGCTTTTAAAGACAGACCCACACACCGCTGAACAAAGAGCTGCCCAAAACAGCTGTATCTAGAAATGTTCTGCTGTGGACTCTGGTTGTGGTGATTACTACAGGAACCTCAGCTATACCAGCTGTTCCCCTGCTCAGAACATCCCTCCAGTGTCTGCAGGTCAGGTTTCCCAGTAACAGGCATACCAGTAACAGGCATACTGGTACATACTGGGGAGAGTTCAGTGAAGGTCCACAAGGACAACGAAGAGACCAGAGCATCACACATATGAGGAAAGGCTGAGAGACTGTTTAGCCTGGAGAGAAGAAAGCTCAGGAGACAGTGTGTTAATAAACACCCACAGGCAAGGTGCAAAGAGAACAGAGCCAGTGGTGCCCAGTGAAAACAGAAGGGTCTTGTGTCTGAAAATAAGGAAACACTTTTGAAATGTGAAAGTGACTGAGCCCTGCCCAGAATGGTTGTGGACACTCTATCCTTGGAAAGATTAAACAAAGAGCTGGACATGGTCCTGGACAACTGGCTCTAGATGGCCCTGCTTGAGCAGGGGATTGGGACCAGATGATCTCCACAGTTGCCTTCCAACTTTAGCCATTCTATGGTTCTACACAATCTGCTTTCAAGAAAGAAATAGAAAAATAACGATGATAATTTTAACAAATCTTCATTATGAAATGTCAGAGGTTCTGATGCTCACTTTTGAAATATGGAGTCATAAAACTTCATTGTTGTTGCTATGTTTTATTTTCACAAAGGCAATGAACAACTTTCTGAATCTACAGGACTTCTGATGAAAGAGCTATTGACATTTCCTCACCAGAGTGGCACTGATGCCTGCAAGAAACCTGAGCAGCCAGATCACCCAGGGACAGTTTCTCTTCTAAACACTAAGGATTAAGCCTACAGCAAAGATTCCTGTGCACATCCAGGCTTCTTTACCAACAGGATGGCCTCCCTGCCCTGGGCAAGTACATCATTATAGAAGGGATCCAAAAAGAACTCAGCCACGATAAAGACATGAAGTATCACAGCAGTGTTTAGAAGGGTTCCAAAGCTGAACCTGAGTACTGGAGAAGGCTTCGAGGAGACCTTTTAGTAGCCTTCCAGTATCTGAAGGGGGCCTAAAGGAGGGCTGGGGAGGGACTATTGTAAGTCTTGTGATGACAGGATGAGGAGGAATGGGTTTAAACTAGCAGAGAGGAGATTTAAACTGGATATTCTTTCCAGTGAGGGTGGTGAGACACTGGCAGAGGTTGCCCAGGGAGATTGTGGATGCTCTCTCCCTGGAGGTGTTCAAGGCCAGGTTGGATGTTCTAATGGGAGGTGTTCCTGCCTATGGCAGGGGTTGGATCTAGATGATCTTTGAGGTCACTTCCAACCTAAACCATTCTATGATTCTATGACCTTGGAGCTAATCTTGCTCAAGTGTATTGGAAAAGGTCACAAACAGCAAGAGGACAAAGTCTGCAGCCAGTAAAATGTTATCTGAGAGGCATTCCTTCTGGGGGGAAAAGAAAAATCATTACTTATTTCTAAAAGATCTCTCCCTGCACCTGATGACAGAACAACCAAACAATATCAGGAAGCAGAGCTCCAGAGAAAGAACAGATAAACTGGTCAGGAGGCCATTCCAATGCTGGACAGAAAGTGCTGGATCAGACAAACCCACACCACACTTCCTCAGTAATCCTGATACTTGACACATGCCATTTGGCTGTTTCAGACCTTCTGCACCACCACAGGAGCACATCTGACAACCAAGGTCTTCATGTCTAACTTGAAATAAATAATCAGTGTCCCACACCATTTTCCTGGTATCTGGACTTGAAAAGATTCTCAGCAGTACATTTTGTGGTCCTCTAGATCTGATTGTGTGGTGGATGGTATCTCTTCAGTACACAGAGAAAGGAAACATCACATGAGAGCAGACCTGAAGTTAACTTTGACTCCAGACATCTGCTGGGCAGCCATCAAACATGTTGCTGTCAAGGTGGAGGGTAGTAAAGATGCAAGCACAGAAGGATTTTCTTGGTTGTCCTGCATATGTCATGCCCTTGCACATCTCTGTTCTTGTGATTGATGGCTACACTCCAGAATGATGATTTACCGTGCAGCTGAGTCAGTTTTATCTTACAGATCTATACAACTTCTGCATGGTCAGGTACTAAGAGCAGTCTGCCCAGACTTCCAAGAGCACTTCCCTCAGACCTGGCTGAAAAATCCCCAACTCCAGGAGATCCTGAGTTAGGGTTTCTAAATTCCTTAAAATCAGACACAAGCAAAAAGTTTTCCTCTTTGAGAAGTGACACTGAGAAAAATGTGTGCTGGGAAAGGACGGAAAGAGGAACGCTTTGAAATCAGCTTTGAACCCAAGTCCTGCTCTCTTGGGTTCAGCTGTGAGCGACACTGCTTTCCTGGGCTAACACAAACATGTTTGAAAATCAGGCTAGGGAAAGTCAGAAGCAGTGCCTCTGGTTTTAACTAAGGACATCATCTTTCTTTTTAGTTCCTGGTGTGCATGTAGATGCCTCAAGCTGAGAAGATTTCATGTCCTGCTGTCTTGTCCTGACAGTGGGTGTGAGAAGATGTACATTTCTTTGAGGTTTTTTCCCACCTGATTCCGTTCTGTGTCTCATTTAGTACTGCAGCCTATAGTGCACCAAGACTCATCTAAAACATCCTGAACTCAGCGTGCCGGTTGCCCACCTGGAGACTTCAGCTTCAAGGAAGCCTTGAGTCATAGAATCAGAGAATTGTTCCAGCTGGAAAAGACCTCTAAGGTCACAGAGTCCAACCATCAACCTAATAACACCATGCTCATTAAACCATCTCACATGTCGTGTCCACACATTTCTTGGACGCCTCCAGTGCTGGTGACTCCACCTCCCTGGGCAGCCTTTTCCAATCCCTGACTACTCTTCAGTTAAGACATTTTTCCTACTACCCAACTAACCTCCCCTGGCACATTTCCTCTCAATCTGTCACCTGATCACAGGCTCACAGGGTGTGAGGGGGTGGAAGAGACCCAAAGAGATCACTGAGACCAACCCCTCTGCCACAGCAGGACCATACAATTTATCTCAAGTCACAGAGGAACACATCCAGATAGGCTTTGAAAGGCTCCAGAGAAGGAGACGCCACAACCTCTCTGGGGAGTCTGTTCCAGTGCTCTGGGACCCTTACAGTCAAGAAGTTCTCCCTTATGTTGAGGTGGAGTCTCCTGTGCTGCACTTTACACCCACTGCTTCTTGTCCTATCCCAGGGAGCAAGTGAGCAGAGCCTGTCCCCTCACTCCTGACCCCAGCCCTCAGTTATAGACATTGATTCAATCCCCTCTCAGTCTTCTCTTCTCCAAATTGAGCAGCCCCAGGTCCCTCAGCCTCTCCTCACCAGGCAGTGCTCCATTCCCCTCATCATCCTCATAGCCCTCTGCTGGACACTCTCCAGCAGATCCCTGTCCCTCTTAAACTGGGAAGCCCAAAACTGAACCTGATGCACCCACCTGCACAAACTTTTTGGCATCAGAGCACCCCATCTCTGTGCTCCCTCCACCTCTGCCAAGTATCTGCCCTTTCACTCCACCTACTCACCCAACAACTGCTTTGTGCTGCTCAGTGCTACGAGAAGACGAAGCCATCTCTGTTCTGAGCCAGCCCCTTTCAACAAGTGCAACTGGGAGGCAGAAGCAGCCCATGAGTGCACTGGTACAAACTTGCTGTGGCCCCAGCAGAGCTGCAAGAGCTCACGTCACCTCTCCAGGAACTTGTTTGTATTCTTGGGAGTATGTTGAAAAATATCTCTGACCCCCAAACATTTACCTTTTGATCGGAGGTTTCCAATGTTGCTGTAGTGTATTAAAGCTGAGATGCTCATAAAAAACCCCTTTGTGTCAACATAGTAAATGACTCTAATTAGGCTGGTGGTGCAATGAAAATGCTTAATTCATTCTGATGAGGCAGAAGGAAGAGCTAAAATGTTTATAGACAATGGGTGAACAGGGAGATATAATGCTGAGTGCCAGCTTTAAATGCAAATTACCACAGAAATCTTTCCCTCTTCACCATCCCATTCCTCCCCCTTCCTCTCTCTCTCTCTGTCGCCAGCACCACACTGTAATCTCCTAGTGCAGTAATTAGAAGTGAAAGGAGCCACATAGAGAGGCCTCTAAAGGCGACACTAAAGAGAATTGCAGGGGGAAAAAAAATTCAAATACCTGCCTTTAATAGAAGATGGCACCATTTTGCCAGAGTGCACCACCACTGCAGCACTCAGCCTGGTGGCAGGATCAGAGAGGTGAACATTTGGAAGGGCATTACTGAAATGCCATGGAAATTTGGTGCATTTCCACCCACCCTCAGCTGAACTGGCTGATGACAGGGTTGGGGCCACTTTGCCTCTTGGAAGAAGGCCAGGTCAACATCAGCCAGCAAACATTCTGGAGAGGTCAGCTCTTGGAGTGTTTCTTCCTCTCAGCAGAAGTATGCAAAAGCTTTGAGGAGACCTTGGAGTAGTCTTCCCCACTGGGTCTTCAGACCCAGTGTCTGAAGGGGGTTTACAGGAAGGCTGGGGAAGGAATATTTACAAGGTCTTGTAATGAGAGGATGAGGACTAAAGAGTTTAAACTGGAAGAGAGGAGATTTACACTAGATGTTAGGAAGAAGTTCTTTACAGTGAGGGTGATGAGACACTGGCACAGGTTGCCCAGGGAGGTTGTGGAGCACACAAGCACAGAATGTGATCTTTGATGTGATCACATTCTGTGCTTCTGTGCTCCACAACCTCCCTGCAAGTATTCAAGGCCAGGTTGGATGAGGCCTTGAGTGACCTGTTCTAGTGAGAGGTGTCCCTGCCTATGGCAGGGGGTTGGAACTAAATGATCTTTGAGGTCCCTTCCAAACTAAACCATTCTATGATTCTATGAAGCTGAAAGTGGATGAGAACCATAAGCCCAAAAAAACTCAGCCTGGAAGTTGTCAAGAGAGAGCAAACATGGAAACTTTGTAACACTGTCATCAAAGATGTTCTTCATCATATCTGCAATATCTCAGCTGGTGAACAGCCTTGAGAAGAGAAAGCTTAGGGGAGACCTCATTACCAGGGTGGCTATCAGAAGGATGGAGACTTCATTTGAACATGAAGTCCAATGGAAAAGAGAAGGGGTAACAGGGTCAAGTTGCTGCTGGGGACATTACAATTAGATTCCAGTAGACAAATTTTCCCCTTGAGAACAGTCAGATGCTGGAATCATCTCCCAAGGGAAGCAGTAGATTCCCCTCCATTGGACAGTTTTAAGGTTCAGCTAGGCTATTGCCTAGAAAGGTTGAACCAGCTGAGCCTTGAGGTCCCTTCCAACCTGGCATTCTGTGAAATTCTACAGCTGGGGAGAAAGCAGAGGTAAGAGAATAGAAAGGGCAAAGGATGAGGAGAAGGTAGACACTCTTTGGTTTGCATATCAAGTGTACAATTTGTTTTCTTTCAATGTTCTCTTTTGAAACCTCTGGAAGAGCTTTTCCTTGGGAGCTGAAGTGAAACAATGTTCGTCTGCCAACGTGACAGCATCTCACGTTTTAGGATCTCCAGCAGCAGCATGGACACAGCAGCATGCAGATGTGCCTTAGAGTTTCACATCTGGAGGCTGAGCTAAAATTGGGTTTTGTTTCATCTTCTGTGAGCCAAGTGCTCTCAGCCCTGCCTCAGCACTGAACAAATCCCCCTTTCCCCTCCCACACACAAATCACCCCAGTACAGCAGAAGGTCAGGAGAGGGGAGCAGAGAATCTGTCACAAATCCCACGCAAGCCAAAGGAACTTCTACTGAATTCCTGTTGGAATTACACTCTGGGTTGAAATTCTTTCAATAAAAAAAAATATTTTCTTTTCTCCTTACAGTGCTGATTTGGTCTCAAGTTTGAGAAGAGGCAGGTGAGCAGTGCACTCAGTGCACACAAGCAGGATATGGCAGCCCTGCTCTCTTGCAAGGAGAAGCTGACCAGGGATGGGGAAAAAGGCAGATATCAGGTAGCATTTTTGTAGGACTGTCAGTTTTATTATCTTTCCACTCTACCATGGTTGTGTTGTCAGTGAGCAAGGTCATGCCCACTCTGGGTACATCATTTAACACCCTGCCCATCTCTCTAGGCAAGCCTGGTGATGTGCCCTGCCCTTTTCTGGAGGTGGCCTGACCAGAGCAGCTAGCCTAGGCTGACTTCCACTTGAAGGATTTAACAGCCTATAGGAAAGCTGCAGGAGACTGAGGTGTGCTGCTGGAGGTCAGTGGTCAGAGCCTGCTGCCAGATCACATTATGTTACCAACTCCCAATCAGGCTGGATTTCCTGACTTTAAATATTGTTATGTGCTAAAAATATGGAGATGATGTTTTTCCCTTCCCTAAAGGCCAACATGCAGGAGGTCTTGTTACATCCCAGGGCCTGGTCTGGGCAGAGTCACATTCCTGCAGGACAGTTTTTACAGAGGGGATGCCACATTTGCGTGCTCATGGAATCCCAGCATGGTGGGGGGTTGGAAGAGACCTCTGGAGATCACCACCCAGTCCAATCCCCCAGCTAAAGCAGGGTTACCCACAGCAGGTTGCCCAGGATCACAATGGCCAGGTAGGGTTTGAAAGACAATCAGGTAGCATTGAATTTTATTGGCAGGTAAGGATTGTTGCATGAGTATAATTGGGCACCCTTCTCTGCACCTCCTCATCTGTGTAACCGGGACCAGAGAAGCCTGAGACAAAGCTGGACTCAGGGAAAAGCACAGCTTGTTTGTGCCTGTGATTTGTTCCCCAGGCTCAGCACATTCATAAAAGATCTCCATCTGACCCTCAGAGGCACCTCAAAGTCCCAATGTGGAGGTGACATTGGGGTCTCCTCCAGGCTGCCCCTGGGCACAGCGCAGCATGCCAGCAGCTCCCCTCTCCCCTTGCCACGAGCTGGAGCATCCCTCCATCTCTTTCTCTCTCTCCCTCTCTGTGTTTGCTCAGTGAGACAGAAGCAATACCAGTTTGCAGCACAATAAACCATGTAAAGGAAGCATCAATTAACTGGAATACATGGATATAGTATTTAATTAACTATAGGCTCACAGTTACCGTATGATGTCATGGAAACCTCGAATCTCCTGGGTGCTGCCTCACACATGCCAACTGGGAATTGGAGCCATCACAAATCCCATGTAAAGTTTGAATCCTGACATCTTTAATTAAAAAAAAAAAAAGGAGAAAGAAAAAAAAAAAAAAGAAGAAGAATTCTGACTCTCTTAAGTACCTTTTAATTGACATAAATGTGTGCACATTCCTGCTATGGCAGCAGCCCGGGCTGGGATGGTTCTTGCAGATTGGAGGCCACTGACATTACTCACCCATTCAAGGCCACTGTCATTAACCATGGCTTTGTGTTAAGGAAGTAGAAGAATGAGCCCACAAGGCTTTAAAGATATAAAAAGAGGGCAAAACCATAGTGGATGGGTTTTCAAGGATGTCAGATAATCAGCTGCATTTATACTGCCTTTAGTGGAAGGGTTTCAAAGCACTTTGCAAAGCAAAACCACAAACATTTGAGGCTGACTTCCTGATGCCTAATTCAGTATGAAAGCATCATTTAAGGCTATAATTTTCTTTTAAGCACCTCTAGAGAGGCAACCTGCCTTTGTTTGAACACTGAATCACATAGCCTTGTCCATTTAAAAAGTGTTATTTTGCAGATTTACAGCTGAGGGAACTGAGGCAAAGGGAGGCTGGAGTGACTGGTCTAAAATTCAATGATTGGTGAGTGACAGAGCAAGGAACAGAGCTGGGACAATCCAACACATCTGTGTGCTGACCAGTCAGAGCCAGGAGGGACCCTCAAAACACTGCTGGCAATGAACAACTTCTGATCCCCCCAGGATGTCCCTGCTCACATCACTTTTGCTGGGGCCTCCCCCATTCCAGCAACACAAACTTTGCTCCCTGAACACAAACACAACTTTGCTCAGCAGCACAAGGTTTGCTATCACAGAATGATAAGGGTTGGAAGAGATCTCTGCAGATCAAGTCCAACCCTCCTGCCAGAGCAAGCTCACCCAGAGTGGGTTGCACAGGATGGAATCCAGGCAGTTTCCCCCTCACCAGGCTCCTGTAGTGAAGTCACAGAATCAACCAGGTTGGAAGAGACCTCCAAGCTCATCCAATCCAACCTAGCACCCAGCCCTGGCCAATCAACCAGACCATGGCACTAAGTGCCTCATCCAGGCTTGGCTTCAACACCTCCAGGAACTGCAACTCCACCACCTCCCTGGGCAGCCCATTCCAATGCCAATCACTCTCTCTGCCAACAACTTCCTCCTAATATCCAGCCTATACTTCCCCTGGCACAGCTTGAGGCTGTGTCCCCTTGTTCTGTTGCTGCTTGCCTGGGAGAAGAGCCCAACCCCACCTGGCTACAATCTTTCTTCAGGTAGTCAAACCCTTGCAGCTCACAGACAAATACCACCAGTCAGTATCTTTTCACTTGAACTTAAAGAAGAATTTCCTTGCTGTGAGGGTGTTGGAACCCTGGGACAGACTGCCCAGAGACATCATGGAGTCTCCTTCTCTGGAGAGATTCCAAATCCACCTGGACATTGTGACCCTGGGAAATCTGCTGTGGGTGACCCTGCTTTAGTGGGAAGCTTGGACTAGGTGACCCCCAGTGGTCCCTTCCAACCCTCCACCATGCTGGGATTCTGTGATCAACCTCGAACCACACCATACTTTCATTGTATAGACTGCAAGATCTTTGCTGCCAGACGCTAATTTTGCCCCAAGAGCTTAAATTAACAGCCAAAGCCTCGTATTAAAAACCATTAGGCTGAGACTTAACTGTGCACCTTCCTTCAGTGTTTTGGCAGCAGAGAATGAGACTTAAACACAGCAAGGCAGGTAAGCACAGGGTTATTTTCTGTGAATGAAGCTGCATATTCACTCTAAGTATCCATTGTCTCTGTTTATGTTTGAATTAGTTTATGGATTGCTCTTGACAGAGCTGCAGGGCCCTCCCTTAAGGGCGTTGCTGATATATTACCTTTGAAAGGGAATCACAATTTATTCCTCCAAACACAGAGCTAAAGATAGATGTGCAGCAGAATATTTTGAAATACTGCATCCCATATAAAAATGAAATAGGGGGGGAAGCTAAATTACGCTGCTATAATTACTTAGAGTTCAGGTGGCATCGTAAATAATCCATTCACAACTCACTCCGTGTTTTTTATGTCACCAGAGCAATGTAATTAACGTGGGATAGATGGGAACTAGGCAAGGCAGATGCCTGATACACCCAGATCAAACAATACCAGCTAAGCATAAAACCACACACACATACTATGTCATCCATGAAAATTCATGGGGGAGTAGGAAAAAGAAGAGGGGGAAGGGGAAAGAAAGAGCAATGATTTCACAGTTTTGAGGCCCCAGGTCTGCTAACAGCACCAGCACCTCTCTGGAACAGTCATAGTTAAGTTTATGGGCATGCTGCAGTGTTTACTTTACAGAGGCATTGATGGGTTTGCACCTATGAGATTGTTTCTGTGCTGCTCTAAAACTGGCTTCATGGCAGGTTGAGGTGGAATTGTTATCAGGGATGAGAAGTTGTCAGCTACAACCTGAAACCTGCAAGTCATCACCCAGCACCATAAATACAGGAGTTCAGGTACCAAGATTCATAGAATCACAGAATAGCTTAGGCTGGAAGGGACCTCAAAGATCATCATGGGTTTAAGCTGGCAGAGGGGAGATTCCGACTGGATGTTAGGAGGAAGTTCTTTACAGTGAGGGTGGTGAGACACTGGCACAGGTTGCCCAGGGAGGTTGTGGATGCTTCCTCCCTGGAGGCGTTTAAAGCCAGGCTGGATGAGGCCTTGAGCAACCTGCTCTAGTGGGAGGTGTCCCTGCCTATGGCAGGGGGTTGGAGCTGGATGATCCTTGAGGTCCCTTCCAACCTAAACCATTCTATGATTCTATCTGCTCCGAACTCCCTGCCATTGGCAAGGACACTTCTCAATGAAACCTGGATGCTCAAGGTCTCATCCATCCTGGTCTCAAACACCACCACCACCCCCCCCCAGGAAGGAGGCATCCACAACCTCCCCAGATAATCCATTCCAGTTGTCACTCAGGTGTCAGGTGAAAAAGAACAAACCAAAAAGATGAAGGCTATCACATTACAAAGAGGAATAAAACCCCAAACACCTCAAACATCAGAAGTGTGAATGCAGTAGCTAAATCTGTAAGAAAATGTTTGCTATTCTACCTCGAACTCACCAAACTTGCCCAGTCAGGTGTTGTCTCCAAGCAACTCTACTCACAGGCTAGGATGTATAAATATACCTGAGCACTGGAGGAAAGTTTCCAAAGCAGTGAAGGTGCCTTTCAGAGGCTCAAAGAAGGAAGGAGATAAGCAGGTGGCAAACTTTTCATTAAAGAAAGAGAAAGGTTAGAGGAATGATTTTCAGGAGGGTTTGTCTGGGGTATTGATAGGGTGAGGGATTGGAAAATAACCTGCTCTTCTCCAAGGTGTCCTTAAGTTTCAGTTGCTTGAATCATGACAATATTTTTAGGGTCTTTGATGGGTGTTACTCCAGCTCTGACTCACTCCTTTCGCTCCCATAGCATTTTGCTGGTTGCTATTTCTCCTGCTCTACATTTTTTTATTCCCCCCCCCCCCCCACAATTTTACTTCTGTAGCAGGGAAAGCAAAAGGAATATTGTTGGGGGCGGGGTAGGGGGTAAGGAGGGCATGTGCAAACTCCAATTATTCCTCCCAAACTGAAGGTGAGAAACTGAGTGAGGAAAGTGTTTCCCCCTTACATCTTCATCTTTTCACTGCTATAAGCACTATATGAGTACAATTTCTTACATGCTTCAGCACTGAGAGAAGACCAAATACAATGTACCAGCAGAGGAGTTCTCTGTGGTTCCCCTTTTATTGCCTTCTTGGTCAAAAGGACCTTTTCTCCAGCCTTGAGCTCTCCGCTACTACTAAAGCCTTCCCTCCAAGCTTAATTGTATCCTCTAGATTGAAGTAGGATCCAGCCGCAAAGGACACATCCTTCAAAGGGCTTCAGCTCAGCCTTCTGCAGCACCAACTTCAGACTGGGATTTGAGTAGAATTAGAATCATAGAATTGTTTGGGTTGAACAAGACCTTTAAGATCAAGTCCAGCCATTAACTCAGCACAGCCAAGCCCACCACATTTACATAGAAGATGAGGAAGATGTTTGAGCGAGCTGGGCAAAAACTTATCATTCAGATCCAAACCAAAGTAAGCCCTGAAAGAACACATCCTGCAAAGGATGCTCAGCCTCCTGCAGCACCAAATTCAGCCTAGGATTTGAATACACAATTCAGGAACCTAGAACAATTGAGATTCAGAAAGACCTTCAAGATCATCAAGTCCAACCATTAACCTAGCACAGCTAAGTCCACCACATTTACACGGAAGACAGAGAAGATACTTGCACAAGTTGGACAAAAAGAAATCATCCTTCTCAGCCAAATCCTAGCTTCCTTTTTCCTGCAGTCAAATTACAGGTACAAACAATGTCCTCAAAGAGATTTGGCCCAGTGCTGAGCTTGTTCTTGGCCTGCCTCATCACCTGGCAGCAGAGGTGTGAGTAAGCTGGCTGACTGCCGGGGAGAAGATTCAGGGGGTTAGACACAGAGCAGAGGCAAGTGCTGTGTCTTTTATTAAATAGCATCTGCCCTTCTTCTGGATGTATTACTTAGAGCAAGTGCCATGGATGTGGCTTTTTTTCCTTCCTTTTTTTTTTTTTTTTTAAGTAAAGAATATTTAATGTCATATAAAAAGAAAAATGGTCCCTTAAATTATTTGTGGCATGTCCTCTGCGCTGCAGAGGAACAAAGCTCACTCTCCCAATGTGCAGCCACCAGGGTTCAGGAGCAGTGGTGACAGTCAGGAAAGAATTTATGGTCCCTAAGGAGAGATCTGCCTGGGTCCTGCAGAGCAAGATAAAATATTTGAAGGTTATGTGGTTTGTTGGGATTTTTGGTGGTTGGTTCTTTTTTTGTCTTCTCTTCTCTAGAGAGGTAGCAGAGATGAAAGATGTAAATCCATTTCCCAGGGACCAAGACCTCACCAAAACACCTTCTCCCCCATCCTGGAAAACAGGCCTGGCTTTGCAGAGGGAAGTTAAAAATCCAGGTTTGTTTCTGTGTTGTTCCTCTATTCCCAAGGAATTCTGCAGCATGAAGAGGAATTCTCCAAAGGTTAAAAACAAACATTGGAAAAGCAGGAGAAAGCAGCAGAGTGGATTCCCTTCCCCTTGGGCCCTCATGGTGGTTTTTTGAGCATGAGATCTTTGGTGCCCCCTTCATGATTAATATGACTCATGAACACTTGCAGAGGGCTCCATCCAGGTGTCACCAGGGAAACTCATCAGCCTCAGGGTTTTAAATGTCTTTTGCTGGTCGCTCTCTTGGAGTCAAGCTGAGCTCAGGACTCAGTGATCACAGTTGGAGTGCAATTGAAAGGGTTTGGGTTATTTCTCCAGGACCTGCTCTCAAGGAGCAGACCCCTCACAAGCTGCTGTTACCAAGCCCTGCACCAGAAAGGTCTACAGCAAGAAGAAAACTGTTACGTTCCCAGGGCTGGAGCAGCCTCACACTTGCTAAGCAACTGCATCACCATTTTAGTTCCACTCCCAATGAGATATCCTCTTCCAAACCTGTCCAGATTGTGCCTCCAGACAGAAGAGCATCACAGACTAAAATCTTGCACCCTCAAACACCCATCTACAGCACACACCATCAAAGACCAAGGCAGAGCCATTCAGGAGCAGGGGTCTGCTCTGTATGGATGCCTGCTCTCTTCCAGCAGCTCCCCAGACACCTTACTGTGGTGCTGGGCTGAAGCCAAAGTGCTCTGTCCAGAGTTGCAGCAGAAGATGTATCAGCTGAGTGCAACAGCTTCAACTCCAAGCTTTCTGAACACAGCCATGCAGCTGAGGGTCCACAACCAGCTTTGCCCAAGCAACTCAGAGCATTTGCAAAAAAAAAAAAACCCCAAACCAGAATAGACACTTGCTCAGGTCAACACCTGCTTGTGCACAGGCCAGCCCCACTTCAGCACCTTCAAAGGGAAGAGCAGAACACGATCATAGCCACATCACCTTGCAGGCAGAAGTCGGTTTGATCCAAAGGCCCCTCAAAAGGAGCAATAGTTTCCCTGTAGGCTCAGTGGTGCTTTGGATCTGCTTTGCTACCCTTGTGTCACCATGATCCTCAGCATCATCCTTCCATTTGCAAATATTTTTCTCTCTTGTCAGCCAGAACTGCCCAGACCACTTCAAACAGAAAAACTGAGTTATTTGAAGTGTTGTTGCTGCCTCAGAGTCTACTGTGACCTATCCAGTGACTTCAACAGAACCACACTGAGTTGCCTTTAGCAGTCAGCAAGATTCAAGAGTGATCACCTCAGAGGCAGCCTTTGTCTGATGCAAAGCATCAGAAGTTCATTTGCTGCAGTAACAGCACAGTAATTACTACTGGCTAAAAGTCATTGTCCTTTCAAACACAACTTGTGACATGCCTTCACTGTTAGGTTCTTGAATCCCACTTAGTTTTAATATGGAACAAGATAATAGGGGGTTGACTGCTGGAACCAGTGCTGCTCACATCTACCCACCAAGGCTCCCTGTTGCAAACTGCACTGAGCACTACCTTGGGAGCAGGAGCAATGAACCCTAAAGTCAATCCCCTGCATAAACTGGAGGAAAAACCATTTGTTTCTCCAACCACACCTGGAGTATTGTGGCCAGTTCTGAGCCAAGTTGGTGAGGGACAAGTATATACTAGAGAGTGTCCAAGAGGCTATGAGGATGATGAAGGGACTGGAGCAGCTGTTTGAGAGTGAAAGGCTGAGAGACCTGGGGTTGTTTAGCCTGGAGAAGAGGAGATCTGATTGATGTCTATAAATATCTACAGGGTGGGTGTGACAGAGAAAGGGTCAGGCTCTTTTCAGTGGTGTCCTGTGATAGGGAAAAGGGAAATAGATACAAACTGGAACCCAAGAAAGTTCCACTTCAACATGAGGAAAAACTTTACTGTGAGAGAGATAGAGCCCTGGAGCAGGTTGCCAGAGAGTCTCCTTCCCTGGAGACTTTCAAGACCCATCTGGTTGCATTCATGTGTGACCCGCCCTAGGTGATCCTGCTTTGGCAAGGGCTTGGACTCGACGATCTTCAGAGGTCACTTCTGACCCCTACTATCCTGTGATTCTATGAAAGTTTAAAAGCTACAGGTGTGTTTGCTGACCACCCAAAACAAGCACAGCAGCTAAAGAGCATCTCTGGTCTCATCCCACTTAAATTCCAACAGCCCTTTTATTTTTTTTCCCCTTTCTCCCCAAACAAAATCCCTCATCGAGGGACTGATTTCTCTGAAAATTAGCAAACTGCACATCCCACTTTCTGGTGAGACGATTTCAAAGGCAGCTGCAGTCCCACTTTCTGCTGCAGGGAAGTGGAACTAATTACACTGCAGTTTTGAATTCCCTACTGGGCCAGTTTTGCCCCCTGGGCTCCTACTGAGGCAGTCACAACGCATCGGACAGTCTCAGCTTCCAGAGCAGCAAGGCACTCTGGATGAGGTGAAAACAGGAGTCATGGATTTGATCTTATTCTATTCATTTAGAAAGATGTTTATGGCAGGCTGACATGAATTTCAATGCAAGCCTGGGTCTCCTCAGCCTCTGCAGCTCCCAGAACCTGCAAGCAGAGGTAAACACATTGCACCTTAAAAAAATAATTGAAGATGTAGGTCAAAATGGGAAAATTGTTACAAGAGCCCTGCGCTATCTGAGCTCTTCACAGCTTCTCAGAGGTGTTCTGGTGGCTCAGCTTTCCTAAAAATAAGGGCTGGTTATAGCATCTGGTGATGGCTCCTGAAGCTTCTCGCAGAGACAGAACAACCTTTGTTTCACAAAGGCCCCAAATGCAAGTATTTAGGTATCTACCTCTCCAGACCAGTGAGCTCGAATAGCTGCAAGGATATCAAGATTGAAATAGCAAGGAATCAAACCAGAAATATTCCCCAGCACACAGCAACCCAAAAGCTGGATCCTCAAACACTTCTCAGGGGCTCCTGGGCTCCAATCCTTTCATACCACCCTTAGCTATAGCCTGTTCCCATCGTGGCAGCAGTTCAGATCAAGGCTAATTGTATCTGAATCTACAGGGTACCAATTTTCCAGCAAAGGGGTTTTAATCTAACATGCAGATCTCTTGTCTACATTCACATCACCCCAGAGACCCATAACATAGGTCATTTGTGCATACACAATCTTGGTAATAGGATGCACAACTTTAAAATGGCTAAATGTGTGGAGGAGAAAAAGAAGAAATAGCATTATTACAGGAGGAAGAAAGAAAAAGATTAGCTCACAGGCTGAGATCTTGTTTGCCAAGTTTCCACCCAGAGAATTATTCCAGTACCGAACTCTATGCTACCAAAATAACAGGTTTATACAGCAGGCATTGTGCCAGCTTTTTGGCTATAATTACAGTGTTTTCCTCTCTCATTCCTTTATTGATATCTGGAAGTTGGGTGGGTTGTTGTTGGTTTTTTTTTTTTGGGGGGGGGGTTGTTTTTTGTTGGAGTTTTGGGTTTTTTTTCTGTATTTCAAATGAAACAACAGGGAAAAAAAAAAAAGAGAGGAGGAGGTGGAGAAGTGATTTTTAAGAACGCTCAACAAACTCCAGCAAACACTTGCTGCAGTTAAAACCCAGTGAGTTTTAACAACCTGCTAGCCTCCAACTTCAGAGGAAACGTTGGTGCCACTATCAGACTTTAGAGGAACCCCAGGGACCCATTACTGTGGTTTGAAGATGTCCCTGCTCTTCCCTTTTAAGCAAACGCCAGAGCTTCTTGCTTCCTTCGGCTGCTGCTGCGCAATATTCCTTTGAGGAGCTGCTCTGCAGTGACAAAATATCTGCTGACAACGAGAATACTGACTTGGGTTTAATTTTGGTTTACGTTTTCTTTGGTATGTTTTGTGCCCAAAAATCTTCAGAGTGCTGCTTTTCTTTTTACTTTATAACACAGCAACTATTTATACAGTGCCACAGAGCGATTTCGTTGCTTCTCTTCCTTTCCCCACCCCTTTCCATTTATCCCCCCCCCACACCCTATCCAAGGGGAGTGGGTTGGGAAGGCATGACACATCCTCAGTGCTGCTGCAATGAAGGAGAGCAGCGGAAGGGAAGAAACCTTAAATAAAAGAATGGGAAGATCAGCAGTGACACAAAATAGGGCAGCACTTCCTTCTTTTCCTTCTCCTTCCTCCTTTTCCTTCTTTTACTGCCCTCTCCTTCCCCCTCCTGCATCCCTCTCCTTCCCCC